>JAYRBW010075472.1:0-49137 GCA_036023295.1 Invenusta paracnida | reverse complement strand
AAGTATATCAACTATAATTATTCATTACATTAAACCATTAAACATTTGCTACAAATATTTGGCACTTTGAAATTATCTAGATAGGAATTTTAATATTATCAGTGCTATTGATACACTAAGCTAAGTAATTAGAATACACTTCTATTTCTAGAAAAAAGAATAATCACTCTGCTTAACTCCTTATCATTCTTCTTATCATTAAATTCTTCTGATAAAACTTCCTGGCGATTCTACATCCTCGTTAAAGCACTTCAATAGTAAATACTACACAAACATCATCTTTTACATACATAAGGCATATCAATATGCTCGCAACATATACAACAATCAAAAACTCGTATTAAAGCAATGAAATATAGCATTATAAGACATGTTATTAACAAAAAAGCGCAGGAAATACTCTGTAGATTCTCGCATTTACGTCTAATGATAATTAATAAAGAAATAACAAGAAAATGTTGCATAGTTGCAATAAAGAAATATTGACTGCAATTTCATAAATCTATAAAAGTAAGATTGAGGCTTTCTCACAGAAACAAACTACAAATTGGGATCTTTTCATCTTCAGTAATACTAGAATTACATATCTCTAATGTAATAAAATAAAAGCTTTAATATAAATTATAAAAAAAAAAAAAAAATGTTCGAGAAATATTTGGACACCTTCCACAGTAAGTACTTCAACTTAATAAAAAAGTAATTGATGCGTATATCACATTGTTTTATATAGCTATTTATATGTTTATTATATAAATTATGTTAAAACAAATTAAAACATATGATTAAATTTGTAAATTTGTCTCAAACATCTCGTAAAATAGGGACTTCCCTCTTTGTACGAACACCATATATACCGTCAGGCGGGGAATCAAATATCGGACTGAACATTGTGAAAGATGTAACACAATTCTCAACAGTTATAAATGTAAGTTTTATGAATGTATAAATCGCATACCATATAATTCATTTAAAAATAAATAAATAATGTTTCTAATTCGATTATAGATGAGTGCAAATAAACAAAACTGGCATTGTAAATACGAAAGTGATTACATTTTTTTCAATAAACTATATTTTAACAATTGTTAGTAATAAAAATAATTAATAATGATACAGTTTACTCAGACTGCATGATATGTACGAGAGCATACTGTGAATTACTGTATGTTATGTCCATTTCCCAGTAATTATTTATTTTCTAAATTGTGATTCAAAGTTAAACATTTGTAAGGGACTATCAACTCGTCAACTAAATTTTGCCTTTCATGAAGCTTAGATCCTTTTTCTTTTTTTACTTTATAAGAAAATATAGGTCCCAACTGGGAAATAATTACAAAATATATTTTACGCAAATATCTGAAACATGTAAGTATAATCTTAAAAGTAATGTTCACGCTGATTATTATTCATTAATTTATATTGAACGACTGTATCTAAATACAGTAGTTATTGTTATACATATATTACATATACACTTGAAATAATATATAATATATATGTATATATATATATGAATATTATTTCATGTTTTTTGTCTATTGATTATGAAATGCACAAATGCTGATATAGTTGAAATTTAATTTCTAATAAACCAGAACACAGCTTAAATGTTGAATAGCGGTTATTGATCTTGAGAATGATACCTTATAATAATTTACAGTCATGTAGCAACAAAGCATATTATTTATTGGTGCGTCATTTATAAGCATTTAATACTATAATAATATTAATAATATAATTTCATAGGTAAAATAAGAATTTATTAATACTTAATAATTTTTGGACTCCAATTTTATAATTTTATCACCTGTTTTTATCCAAATAAACAGAACTAAAAAAAATTCATTTAAAATTAATACCTATTGGTTTCTCTAAAACAGAAGAATATTAAAATTGATATTAAGCACCGTGGAATATTAACAAAATTAACAAATAGGACTAACCAGAGGTGAGCAAATGAATAGTGTTCTGTTGTTAAACCAGTAAACGTATTCTGGAACACTAGAGCTTTGGAAAGGGTTGGTTTCAACTACTCTTATTGCTCCAAAATCCCACCAATTGGAATAAATAGTATGTTTCAGACTTATAGGGGGGAGGAGGGTGTTCAGTTGTTTTTGTTACCAGTAGCTGAATTCTCACAGACGCCAATAAAAAAAGAAAAATATCATAATATGTTAAATAAATAGTTTTTAGTAATATTTTTCAGATTTTAACAGTAGAATTTTGTGATTTATTTTTTAATAGGAATTTTGCTTCGTTGACATTTTTCAAAATTTTAAAATGTTTGTAAATTTTTGTTTGTTAAGTTATTATAGATGTACGTAGTATTTTTTCAATAATAAAACATACTTACTTTATTAAAGGCTTGTAAAATCCCATTCTTCATTTTATTTAGAGCTACCAGTACCACAGCTTGCTCAGATAAAGCCAGTCGTGTTTGCTTCTTCTTGGGAGGAGATACTTTGAGATAGTTTATGGACCACTGCTATCAGACTGATATACAAATTCTGACCTGTGATATTGATAAAATAACAATAGTAATGTATGAATGCTTTTGTATGAAAGTGGTTCTGGAATTTCGGACTGGACTGTTAATTTGCAACTTTGGCCTTATGTATTCAATTTATTACGAATATTTTTGAGATTATACTACAGTTGTTAACGTATAATTTAAATATTCGATTTTTAAAAAGTTAAGAAGAAAAGCATTAAGGAAAGATTCAAATATCAAAAAAGAGATTATTATAAAATTGATCTAACGATGTACAGTTGTATCATTATAAAACATAGTTTAGTTGTTACATAAATCGAATACCATGATTAATTTATGCAATAAGTATATATAATGTGCAATATACATATAAAAAGTATAATAACATGAAATGATATAATAATTAATTTTCCTTTCAAAGCAGGATTCACATATAAGATTCATGTAGACAATATATATTTATAACACATACACCGTTAAAAATTACACGCGAATAGAATAAGTCATACGTGACAATGGTCAACAATGATAAAATTCTAAATTTATTCTGTCAAATTAAACATCTCGTGAGACAATTCTTACTGTTTCATGATACATGAAATATCAATTTTGTTAGTTTACTAATAATAAGTTGTATTGAAACAATTTGTATCTTTGTGCTACTAGTTTTTTTCTTCGCCGTGCAAGGTTTTTTAAGATTAAATATAATTCCTAACTGATATTTTTGACTTTTAATCACCAGGAAAATAATACCCAATGCATTTCACGCATAAACATTATTGATTTATATGTGCATATAACATTGATAATTAATACGAGTAAGGCAACCTGATAAAACTTTGTTTCATTTTAAACTGTAATGTAAATGTTAAATATTTATTTGTTTGTTTAGATTCTATTCTAATTTTTATTTTACTTATTTTTCAAGGTATAAATTACCTAGAAATTAATTATAATGACAACACATGTTATTTTTTTATCTCAAATTTTAAATACACCTTTTATAAAATTGAACGAAAGGAATACTACAGTGGATAAAGGTTTTATACTAGTACATAAACTACTTATCAAGTATAGTTATTTACGAGTACTTTGCCCTGTTAGTGGAACAAGGAAGTGAAGCTCGTTTCACTTTAAACATTCATCTATATCCTCTTAAGTTGAAAGAAGTACTTTACATAGAATATTTATTTTTTGACTGATTTTTATTATATTTTCCATTCTGTAGATATAATATAGGCAGTACTAGTGTGAATAATTATATATTACAATCTTGACTAAAAAATATAGAAATAATTACGATTGGATAATAAAATAGGAGTGGCTTTGAATCAGTCAGATACCAGAAGGAGATTTAGAGAGAATGTTAGAGACACAGATTTTAAGAATGTTAAGAGTTCGCATTGTCTAGACTGAGTGAAAGTTTAATTTCAGATGCGACATTTTTACAGAGATTATGATTATTTTTAGGTTTGTAATTAGAGTGAATATTATCCATTATGGCAACGTTTAAAAAAAAGCCAGAACTTTTGTGAGTCTAAGTTGGAAACGTTGGTAGCGATCAAGTAAGTAAGATGATCATTTCTTTTTCAAATAGTACGGGGATTTACTAAATGAAACAATTCAGCTATTGCGTATAATAATATAAGAAAAAGTAAGCGTACGCTAATTCATGCATAAGCGAGGAATTGGAGCATAGATTTAATAATATATATTAAAATGGTGAAACGCAACTGCTCGTAGGCTTGAACTTACGAATGTGCGTACGAAAGAATGAAATTGAGCGTACACTTTTCTTACGACTCGCTAGTTCGTTCGTTCTTGACGTAAGAATGTGCGTACGATCAAAAGTGAAATGGACTTGTGATACTAATTGTTGATCGCAAATCTCACTATCTCTTATCATGCTGCTGATAATCGCCAGATTTGATTGATGAGGGAGTATTTTGGGAGTAACTCTTCAGGAGTAATATCAGTGTCAATAATAACACAAAAGAAATCCAGTCAGAGACTGTTGCTTATGTTTGTCTAAAACAATAGACGGTTCAATAAAGTCGTGATGCAATAATTTAAAACATATGTTTTTGTCTGTTTTCGTAATAATAATACATATATAATGTTATTATGTGTAATATTTATATATACCTAATATTATATATAATAATAATAGGTATATACATCTATGTATAATGTAACATTACTTTTATTGAACAAAATTGTTTGATTTGCGTATCATAGTAGATGGAATAAATAATAACGGATCCTAAATGGTTCTAAATTCTGAAAGAATATATAATTAAATAAAAAAATTCAATATGCTTTATACTTTGTGGTTTAACAATCTTATATTTCGTTTATGAATATATTGTTTTACAGAGAGATATAAAGTTATTTTTATATTTATATCTTTACAACAATTTATAGACTCAACTATTATTTATTATTCATCAATAATTAATTAACGGGATAATAACATTTTAGTTAATGGATTTAAGGATATTTTAATAATTTGACATAAACTATTTGAGTATCATTCTATTTTGTAGATTACAGATAGCAAAAAAACGTATGAATATATTTTGAAACATACTATTATAAGATTATATTTTAATATTACCTTAAACTTTCTTTATATTTTAAAAAACTTTTTTACAAGTATTTATAACGCATATATATGTAAACATGTATTTATGTTTTTAGAGTTTATAAATTGAACAATCATTTATATATAAGAGTAAATAATTAAAAGCTTTAATTTGCCATTAAGAGTTTAACAACATGAATTTTTCCTATTATATACATAGATATATTATAAAATACGACATTTTTTGAGATAATTTATAATAACATTTTTATATACTTAATTTCAGTGTTTAAATTGATTTTGAACATCCACTCTCTTAATATCGCTTTATCTTTTGAATGAGCTGCAGCAAGGAAGCCTGTTTAATGAAAACGAGATAAATTTTATGACATTTTCTTGGAAATTCCAATAAGCGATCCGAAACGCCCGTATATATTATATTAAATTTTAACAATCTTAATCGTTTCATAGAAATTATCTCAAGACGAACTTTATCTAATTGGTTTAGTTCACTTTCTAAAGAAGAATTATTCCGATGAATAGTGTATAAGCCTCTTGTGCCCCTAGTGCCGATTGTGTGTACTCATATTAACAGTTTGTTTCAGTTTAAGCTAAACATAAAATATTATAATGTAGAACAATTAAAATGCTTCATTTTCAGTGATATTAAACCCCTAGTAACCATGGACCTTTCGTATATTGCACCATACATCGAAGGTTAAATATATATTGCAATACTATTCGGAATATTTTTTAAAACATTTAAAATAATTTGGAATGTTTAGTTATATTCCTATATTATAATATATTATTAATTTACATTTAAGTTGAAAAAGAAACTTCTATTTGTGTTAACTGCAATCATGATCTAATTAATTTGCTGAGAAATTTTATGGAATATAACAAAATAAAATATAATTATGCAATAATCGGAACAATCAATTTTCTAATCATCAAATTTATTGTTAAAATCATCGGCAACATTTGACAATAAAATGCAAGAAAAACAGCACGACTAAGGGATAAAAATTTTGTAATACTGATTTTAATTATTGTTTTTCTTTTGAAAGATATAGGATATGAATTGTAATAATAGCAATTATTTGCAAGACTCCCCATTATAGTATGTTTCATAGAACACAACTATATTGTTAAATTTAGAAAACTCGCCAATATTCGTACCCAGAAAAGGGAGGATAAGTGTTATTTAACATCGTTAGAAAGCTATTAATTTCTCAATTCTAAAAAATATGATACACATTACCATTTGGTAGCTAGAACAAATTATTAAAATTTTTATTATTTACAATATTAAAAATATTAAAAATAAGAACATTTTGTCTATTTTTGACTTAATTTTCATAAAAATACATATTAAAAAATATGTTTTAACTATTATTCAAAATAAAATGTTGCATATCAGATTGTTTATCTAGGTGATTTTCTTCACATCACATGAATTTTAAAAGCATTGATTAAATTATTTTGTAACCAAAAATATTTGAGGATAGTTCAAAAACCATTTTTATAGCTAAAATAAGCCTAAAATAGGCCTGGGAACTGCTATTCGTATGAAATTGAACAGTTATTATCCTGATTTATATACCTAATTTAGCTTGTTATGTGTAGAAAATACATAGATAAACAAACTAATATGCAATATTTTATTATAAATAATAGTTAATACATTTTTTTCTAAAAATTATGCATTTTCCTGAAAATTCGACCAAAACTAGTCAGAAACACAGACAATTTTCCCATTAATTAATATGGGTAATAAAAAAATGCAATAAATTATTCCAGCTACCTATTGGTGATGTCTATCATATATTTTTGGAATCTAGACATTCATAGCTTTCTAAAAATGTATCAAACTCTTCCTCCTTATTTGGGGTACCGGCAGCCGGCCCTTTTAGTCCTACGGACTAAATCTGATGAGGGTAAACATTAGGTACATTTTATGAACATTTTCCTGACATATGTATAATATGTAATTATAGATGTGGGTAAATCTAAGTTGACCATAAAAATAATACATCTATTATTTATGTGATGCAATAATGATAATTTAATAATATGCAGTTAAGTACAATATGAGTATATGAAAAGATTCCTGATATATAATGTGCGCTATTATGACTAGTGTGCCTTATTTCAATTCATGTAACACGCAGATTAATTAGTATAAACTGAATCGTCTAATATAACAAAAACAAAATTAAATAGGGGTTTAAAAGAAAATGCTTCACAGAAAAATCTATTTGTCTATTTTGCATTTGTTGGCATTATTTTGCATTAATAATTCAAACATTATTTTTGCCATCGTGTAATTATTTACGTACAACAAAGAAAAATAGCACAGTCTAGATTTCGAATATATATTGTTTAAAATATATAATATGCTTACAAAGAAAACTGTTGTATACGTATATATTATATGATTTCAAATCTTTTAATTTATTATTTATCAGTTATCTTTTGAAAATTCATCGTTGGATCTTTTAATATACAAAAACAAATTACATTAAGCCGTTATACGTTCTTATGAAAAAAAATTAAGACGGTTTATCGAATAAAGGTAATGAACAAATACATTATTTCATAGTTTACGGCGATATTATCTGATGAACTTTAGCTAATTTTGGTTTAGTTCACTTTCTAAAGAATAATTATTCAGATGAATAGTGTATAGTGTCTCTTGTTTGTACTCATATCGTACTTGTTCGTTCGCCTTCAGTGAAACATGTGTCGGCAAATATATAAAAATTCTATTTAAGAAAACGCCTCAAATTAATAAAACAAGTTTATAAGCAATCTAGTTTTCTTAGAAATACATACCTATATGCTTATCTCAAACTCTAAAAAAAAATATATCATATAATGTAAAGAAGTCAAGCATAATAAGAAAAGCATTATTTATTTATTTTAAGTGTTATTTAAATCGAAGTTATTCCTTTAAACACTTGACACTTTACTGCAGTTGAAAGCATTTAATGGGTGTGCCATAAAGTTTTACATTTATTCAGAATTTTAAATTTAAATATAAGCACACTTTTTTTTTTAAAATGAAATGCACATGTATTTAAAATAAATACAAACTATTTATATGAATGTGTATATTACTCAATAATATAAATTTAAATTTGAAATAATAAAAACTAAATATTTTTATAATATATATATAAATAATTATCGATAACAAAAATAGTTTAATAAAACATTTATTTAAAAATTATTTTAGATACATGTATATAAATATATAAGTTTTCTTCCTTAATTAACTCAGTTTTTTTGTTTAATTAAGAAATTACAAAAGTAATTATTTAAAGGTGAACTAAATAGTACATGACTTATAAGTGCTTGGTATAAAAATATTACTATTTCTCTTTTCATTTAAAATTCTTATATCTAATTCCTTGACTTTGAATTAATTTTGTGTTTGTCCATTTTGTATTTATCAATACATATATTTCAGTAACATAAAGATTTCTCCTTGAAGTCATTATGCGGGATACAGATGGATGCAGATATATTGAAATCTACGATGATAGTGGCGTAAAATTATATACTTGAAAATAATCTATTTTAATTCATAAACAAATGATACGTTATTTATTAGTTGTTTTGTTTTATAAAACAGGATTAAAAACGGGATGTTGTTATTAAAATTACAAATAACAATTATAATTAAGATTGCAAAATAAATTGCTAACACTGAATGCATTTTACTCAATTAAATTTTGTTACACATTAAAAATATTATTTATTGGGTTATTGCAATTCTTAACATTTTTTAGAAACCCCGAGGATCAAGTTGCAAGGTGGTTATCTTAGTTAGCAGAGTTGGATTTTTATATACGCCTGGTCATGAAAGGGCAGTAGCTGATGCTTTATTGAGGAAGGGTAAATGTAACAAGCCTTGTTTAAAAGATAGCTGCTATTAGTCTGCATTCGAAAGCATCTATATGGTTTTGGTCCCCTGCATGGGTTCAAGAAAGTAAATAGTGTGATAGTATGAGGGCGATGGTTTAGTGTAGGAGATTATTAGAAAAGTGCGATAATTTATATTATGTATCTTAAAGATAAGGTGTTAGTTTTGCGGTAAATTGATAATGGCATAGAAAGGCATTTAATATGTGCCAAGGAAGAGATGAAAGCATATATATTGACATTGTGTCATGATGAAGCTGGACACCTGAAAGATGATAAGATTAAAGAAAAAACAAAAGACAGATTTCATTGATTAAATATGGGAAGAGAATAAATTTACATTGTAGATGCTGTGAACCATGCTCTAGGAGAAAGAAACAGGGTCAGCATAAAGTTGCTCCTATGTTAGTTTTGGGAGTTGGTTTTCCTGGAGTGATACTAGGAATGGATATTTGGGTCTATTACTTATAAGTTAGAAAGGTAAACAATATATCTTAATTATTTCGGATCATTAAAAACATATTCGGTAGCTTGTGATCTTTCCAATCAAAGAGCAGAGACAGTTGCTCGAGCATTTATGTATATCCGAGGACTTGTTTCGGACTTCCGAATGCATTATTAACCATAGGAGAAACGAATATACCTATGTTCCGATTTGTTGAAGGAGTTGGTAAAGCTTACTACAACTGCATATCATCCATAATGTAATGGGAAGTGAAAAATTTAATGAAGTAATATGTAAAATGTTGACACATGCCGTTAGGTAAAATATGGGACGAATATATTGCATGTGTTATGCTGGCACATTGCTATAGTGCTACTACTGTATATACGCCACCATTTTCAAATGTTTGGTAGAGAAATTAAAATTTTGGTAGATTTAGTTTTTCCAGTGGCAACTGTCAACAATATTAATACGTAAATTAGTATGTTACTGCTCTGAGAGGTAATATTGTGTAGAACGCTTATCGGTTAGTCAGAGATCGTATGATAACAGATCATAGAAAAGCTAAAGAGTTGTATGATCATAGAATATCTGGTAAATAATTCAAAGTGGGAGATAAGGTCTGGTTACATCGGTCAGTTGTAAATGAAAATAAGTACATTTAGTATTTGCATATAACAAGTACATTTAGTATTTGCATATAACAAGTACATAATTGTATTTGAATAATCAATATACGATGATAGCTGCATAGCTGATAGTTATTCGCAAAAAGAAAAAAATCAAATTTAAACAAACATAAAATAGACATTTTCAATCATAATTTGTGTGCAAAGTTTTTAGTAGTGATTATCGAATTAATGAAAATAAGTACATTTAGTAATTGCATATAATAAGTACACAATGAAATGTTCACATAAACAGAACCAAAGAGATTCCGTATCTTCATCCTTTTCCTCTTCCCTTACACTGGTTGTTTATGGGTTCCTGCAATCATTATCCCCATGGCAGGTACAAAAGATTGAGCAGGAGTCCATCCTGACTCATTGCCAGGATAGACTCAGGGGCAGGTGAAACATTTAGTGCCAGAGAAATTGGTTCCAACTTGTTGGTCTCAGCATTCATGGTCCATCCATACAGTAGAGGGTTGAGGTCAGGTCGATCTGCATCAAGTACACCTCTCCATATGACAGCTTGAAGGTGAGCTCTGTGCCCATGGTGTTCAAAAGCTTCACTTGATGGGGGAAGAACTCTCAATTCAGGAGCAGAGGTAAGCTTGTGATTGGCCATCTTATTGGTCCAAACCAAATACCGCAGTGATGTCATATCTGATTCATTGTGATGTCCATAACAAGATGCAATGAAATAAATGCATTAGAGCCTAACATTGTCATCACTCTCTGTTGTGTTGCCAAGCTTATTGAGGCTTTTCTTTACAGAGTTCAGAACTCTAAGTACAGTTCCTTTCCCAATTCCCCATAATGCTGTGACATGCTGTGACAGTGTCACAACCAGGTAGTACATGAACTGGTAAATTATATTTAATGATGTCTTCCTGTTTGTCTACTGTAGCTTTGATGTCATAAAATATTCTTCCTGCACCGATCATAACCAGATTGCTAATAAGTTAGCTGCTTCTCTTTGAAGAAATGTAGAAGTAAAACAAAGACACCAGTGTCATCAGCAATCACTCGTATACTGCTCTAGCCTGTTTTGACTAAGTACACGACTTGTTGGACAATAATCACATCAGCTTCCTCGTGTGTTGTTCGAAGATCTGGTCGCTCCTGCATACTCCAACTGCAGAACTCCATGGGAGTTGGTTCAGCACCAGCAACTACCAGTACCTTTCCATTCCGTGGTAGCAGACCATTATGTTGTCTGATGTATTCGCAAATGAGGTTTATCAACTGAACTTTGTTCTTTGTTACTGTGAGACAAACCAGTTTAGGTGTGAGTGGCGCGAGCATTGACAGCTGATGTTGCCGGCTGGCATTTTGTTCAGCTCTTGATGTCTAGTAATTTCCTTTATGCTGTTTTCGAAGTATCTGTCAAAGATCAAGTATGTGTCTGCTATCTTCAGGTGATTTGCTATATAGTCAATCAGGTTCTCAATATAATTTTGGACGAGACCATGAGTAAACCAGTGGATTACCCATAGAACAGCACATCCATCGAGGACTATGGCATCTGGAAGAAATGAGTGACGGCCTGTGAGTTCAACTTGAAATTTCGTCTTCAAGGGGTTGACTTAGACTTTATGATCCGCATTTCACCTGCCCAATCAAACATTGATGGCGGTACTGTAGCCAGCTCCAGCTCAAAGTACTTCCGTCATGTAAATATTTCTGACATTCTGGAAACATAGTACGTTAAAGGTTTATTAAAACTCTGAGGTTAACCATCCTCATAGCTTTTCTTAATCTAGTTTCCTAACTGCACTGATTCATCAAAATTGAACGAAGCCGATGATATCCTTCCTGTATGTAACAACGTTGTTGAGACTACCAGGAGGATGGTAGTTCCCTTTCAAACGTTCTCTTACATTTTTTATTTTTACTCATTACTATCAATAACACTTAGCTTACTCAGCTTGTACCTGTTTTATTACTATACACATCGAATGTACCTTGTACAGATTTTGTATTTAAATTATTAATAATAATAATAATTTATTTAAGAGCCCTTACAATTCTATATTTCATGTTTAAACCACATATTTAACTATCATTTTATATTTATATAATTACCCAGGAATATGTACATATACCATGCAATACAATTTATATAATTTTCACATCTATACCCATTTCACAGTAGGTATGGAATATATTTTAAAATATAGGTATGACTTCATTAAGTATAAAAATTAATTGACTTTCGAGGTGGAAAGGATTCTAAAAGATACTTTTTAGAGGTAACGCATCGTCTGCTAGTATGACAAAAAGAGCAATACATTTGGAGTTAGATAATTTACTAGTTTGTTGCTGTTTTTTATGTTCCAATTTTTGTATTGTTTACATTCTTTAATTATTTACACCACCGTCAGATGTTCTGTTATTACTTCCATAGCAACAAAAATAAAACTGTAATTGGCGTCTACTAAAATCATTAGTATAATTGAAAAATAAAGCCTTTGTAGTTGTAGTAAAAAGGCCATGGGGATAGAAGCTTTTGTATACTGAAGTGTTTTTCATCTAAACTTTCAAGGCAAATAGACAAATTCAATTTCTCATTGAAGTCTTTTGCTATTGACTTCCATTTTTCTTCACTTTGTGGAACATATTAATAGTAAAAAATTGTGTAAATTTGAAATGTTCGCTATTAGGTTATAAAAGAAGACATCTTAGCCTTCACATCTTATTCAATTCTGCAGGAAATAAAATATTATGTTATGATTGAATAAAATAAACCATATAACAAAATGTTGATAAATTAAATTTATTAATAAAAAAGGACCGAGCTTTCAATGTGACTTCACATCATATTTATGGTCAAAAATGATGGAAAAGCAGAAATAAAATACTTATATATAGAGAGATAAGCGTCAGTGATCAAGTTGACGCTCAACATTATAAAACTAATAAATAAATATACAAAGAAGTGGGTTAAGATATTCAATGGAATTAATAAGACATTTGGCTATACTGCCATTAACATTACAAAATCCAGCTATTCTATCCAGCTTAAATCTTTGGTTATTCAATTGGTTTGTCTTATTCCTTTTCTCACAGTGACAATACTGTTTCTATCTAGGTTAGGATTATTTATTTAAGTACCAATAAAAAATAATGAAAGTATATAATACAAAATAATAATAAGGTATAACATAGTAGTTGCATGATATTTGTGCTACACTAAAAATATGGTTACTTTAATATATTCATACTGCAAAACCAAATAATTTGTTTCACGTACAGTTTGAATAAAATTGCTTATTGCAAGCAAAAAATCTTACCCTGAAATGATAAATTTCTGAATGATTCACCTCAAAAGTAAACATAGGTACATACATATGTATGTATCATATTGTTTAACACAACTTTAAAAGCAGATTTCTATTGATACTTATAAATAGATACTAATGAATGGCATTTTGTGAAAGAAGAATTGTAATTATTTATAATAAAGGAAGATATAAAATCCCCCTGTTTCTAAAATCAAAGTGTCCCATAATTTCTGAAATGGTGATAAGGCTTCCCTCAATTTCGTGGTTTCCTTCCTTACATTTCAGGGAGTGACCTTTCTCTTCTAACCAAGCTCACAAAGAGTAACCTATCCATTCGAATATAGCTTTTATATAAGCTGTTATCTTTAACTAAATCTGCCCACTACCACCCTTTATGTTCTTCGCATCCTTCTTCTCTTCCGAACCATTTTTTCACCATATTCTTTTATTGTTGCACCTAATTATTTGTAAGGCAAATATGACTAAAACAAAAAACTTTGTTCATATACTGCAAGAATATATATCGAAAATGAAATCGAAATGAAATTATATTTGTATGTAGACACTACTTTCGATTTCGATCAATTGAATATCGATTCGAATCGAAGGAAAAATCTGATAAGTGTTAATGCCTCTTAAATCGTATTATCACAATTTTTAGTTTACTAAACACATTTTCACACAGATCGAAATTGTTTCCCCTACTATTTCTTAAACGATGGATAACATATATTTGTAGGCTAAAAATATATTTAAGTACCTACATAGTTACGTTGGACGTAAGAGAATCTTCTTTCTGCGTGATTTTAGAGAGAATCAGTACGGTTTGCATTTATCGAAATCAGTTTGTAATACAAGTTCCTGTCTTTTTGAGAATACTTCAATTCGTGTTTTGGAGAGCTATCGACTTATCTATACTTCATCTATAGAAATATATAGAAATATACTTATCTATAGTTCATGATTAGCTTATCTCCTATATATTTGAAACTGGTAGCTAACAATATTAATAAACATTTGTACTGAATATTAAAGTCAGACTACACAATTTCGGTTTATCGTTTAGTACGGGAAAATATAGGCGAATAAATAGATAACATATTATCTGTATACGACAAAAAATCATGAATATTAAATCATGTATTTTTACTTTAACGTATAGTTGAAAATTCTTTGTATGACGTATTCTATAGGTATATATATATATATATATACTATTTATTTATCTTATTAAATAATACATTGCATTTAATTTATATAAATAATTTATTGTTTTCTTTTTGTAAATTATTTATTTTTTAAACATATACTACAATATAAATGTAACATTTATGCAAAGAGAATACATATACAATTAAATGGATATTATTAGATTCAATTAAGTACAGTTTATAAGCAATATTGGTACAATTATTATATACAAATATCTCACTACGAATAACAGGAAATTCTACTAAAACATTAACACATGAATTAGAAGTAAGTATCTATATATAATATTCACTAAAAGAAATAAGAATGTGAAATGCTCTTCATTAATTCATTTTACATAAATTTAGTCATGCAGGAAACGTGGTGAAAATGTAAAATCATTTACGGTAATGTTTAACGCTTGACAGCCTATTTTAAATGATTTTCATAGTGCAGAGATTTAATTAAACATTTATTTCAATTTATACCCGTAAAATTTATTTTTATTGTTTTGTGTATTTCTCACAATTTGCTAATATTTTATAATGAAGTACACCAAGATTTTCAAAACAATATATTTGAATACATATTAAATAAAATTTTAGAATATATAATTAATTATTACGTTTTAATTTTTATTAATTAGAATAAATAAAAGTTACACTTTTTCGGATAAAACCAAGTATATAGGTACCTAAATAGAACAAAAATAGAAAAATGGAATAATTAATTTAAACATCTTTATATTCAATCGAATTCTATAAACATTTATTTTAATATTATTTAAAAAGTTATTATTTGAATATAAATGGTTTATCTGGTTTGACAACCTATTTTGTATATTCATTGCAATAACACCCTCAATACATAATTATTGTATTGCAAATTTCCGAAAAATCTAACAATATTACTTTTTTGCAGTCCAACTTCTTTCTTATCTTTCCACTCATTGTGATTTTTCAAATATTTTTACTTGTGTGCGGGCACCTACTACAGTATAAAGGTTATGTTATTCACCTTATCCGATAGCTATCCCCATCAATTATGTGCCTCTAGCTCCCGAGGGCATCATCTCTCACTTTGTCATTTTGAAGTTTGTAGTTTTTGTGTATAATTCATGTTGTAAATTTTATTCTTGCTCTGAAATATAATAATAATAATAATTATTAATTAATAACAGAATATCCGTATTCAAATACATCGAAGTTAATATCCGAACTGTATTTTTGAGATTATACAAATCTTTATAGAATATTGATATTATCAGATGTCTTACACATCCATGTTGCATATAAGTGAAACATGAAAGTATTGATCTTCGTGGATGTTGAGAAATATATGAAATTATTATATTGTGAAATATCTTCTTTAAGTACTACTAATTAATCCGTACAATATGATAATTTGAAATATATCCTTTAAAAAGAAATCATTTGTGCATCAGCGACCTTTCTTAGTAAGTGCAACAAAGGCAAGAATAATCAATCAAAAAAGTAATCAAAATGTTATCAAAAGGTATATGCTGTCAATCATTCAAGATGAGGATTTGGATTAGGTTCTCATAATATTTTAATTAGATGAGACTATTTATACAAAGATCCTAATTGACATACAGATGTTCATGTTATAGGTACACACTTTTAATATAAAATTAAGTGTCACTTTGGTGTTAACTTGTTAAAATTTAATTGCAAAATTCTTTAAGAAAATTGAAGCTTTATAAGAGTATTTATAGAGCGATGCAAATTTAAATGGATGTTTGGAACTTACGAAAGAAAATTAAAAAATATTCATAGTCTTAAGTTACAATATTGGACTTTATAGTTATCTGAAAAGTTTTGTGTATGTATATTTAAGAAATTGAAGAAATTGATAGTACATACCTAATAGAATATCTAGATTATTGTTTAATATCTATAAATTGATAATTGTAATATAATATCAAGATTAATAACTTCTAAAATAAAAATATAAGATTGTAGACAACGAAAAATATGGATTTATAAACATGCAATATATTTCTGCGAATCCGCTCACCCCTTTATCGAGAGTAAACAATAGTTGACTGGACACTTTAGTTCAGATTCGATTGGTTTAAACTAAAAGTTTAGCCATTGACCTCATTTTGCATTTGATTGACACTTTGGCTGAAGAAATTGGGCATGGGAAGCAGCTCTTTCTCGCTAAACCGATACTAAACTTAGTTTAAATCACAAATATTTCAGCACTAGGAAATTTGAAATAATTTTTAAAACAGTCAAAACTTTGGTTTAGAAATATTTCAAGTTATCGTTATTACTTGAAAAATATTACTTGTTTAAAATAAATTTTAGAGTATCTTAAAACCAAATACGAATTACATCTAATGCTATATATTTAACAATTTTCGCATATTTTATTTAAGATAAATGGTAAGGCGTATATATCAAGCTCTTTTAATATTTATTTATAAACTCAATTTTTATAGCACATTTATAGTTAGAAGAAATTTACAATATATATTTATTTTTAAAGGAAATAATATTATTCTTATGATATTTAAATAAATACAACATTGGTTTGTCAATAAAAGTAGAATATAATAGACATATTTGATGTAATTCGTAATAAATATATTTAAGAATCACAAGGGAGAATGAAAGTAATTGCTTTGTATGACAAACATAACTTGTACCTCATCCACAAGTTATAAAAAACGAAGAAATTCCCTCACAACAAACTTTATTATTCTGCGTTAATCTAAACAAATTCAATTTGGTTTTAAAAAGTTTAACCAGTTATCTTTATTAGAAATGACGACTTAGCTAAACCATGGGCGTGACTACATATACGCAGCTGCGTACTAAACCAAGGGCGTGACTACATATTCGCAGCTGCGTACTAAACTATGGGCGTGACTACATATTCGCAGCTGCGTATTAAACCAAGGGCGTGACTACATATACGCAGCTGCGTATTAAACCATGGGCGTGACTACATATTCGCAGCTGCGTACTAAACCATGGGCTTGACTACATATTCGCAGCTGCGTACTAAACCATGGGCGTGACTACATATTCGCAGCTGCGTACTAAGCCAAGAACGTGACTACATATTCGCAGCTGCGTACTAAACCATGGGCGTGACTACATTTTTGCAGCTGCGTACTAAATAATAAAAAAAATGCACCCCTTTTGTCCCTGCCTAGATTTTTTGCTATTATAAAACTAACACAAATATTACATACAATATATCATTGAACAGCTCAATTATAAATCAAGAATGATTTATTCAATAGTATTACTACATATTTTTCAGTCAGTGTGAATATCAAACTATCAAGAATAAATAGATCGTTAGAATTAGGAAAAGTATTGTTTTTAATTATATTTGATAAAAAAAGCACACACAAATTATTATAGTCATGCATAATTTGTGCAAATAAAGTTTTAGTTAATTTTTTATTGTAAAAAATTGTAATAGTTAAAACCATCGTTAGCTACAGTCTAAATAATATTTTGCCATATTATTTGGATAGATAAAAATGAAATAAGCATGAAATGAGAGTGTCGCGTTCGGTATTTTAGTTGTCCTTTGTTTAGTACTAGCTTACCAGATATACCTAGCCAAACATAAAAAATATCTTATACGTGCTTATGTACATCTACAATGACTTTAGTTTCAGCCATATGTACTGAAATTATGAAAGATAATCAGATTGAATGAATAGAATTATGTATTAAAATAGATCCAAATTAAATGATATTGTTTAAAGATTAATTGTGACAAAATAAAAAATTATACCTGTAGCAATTGTAATTTGATAATTTTAATAATTAAAGTTTTTTAATACCCCATAAATAACTTGCGTACTACTAAACATTTTTCTAACGCACCTGATTGGCTAAACATGGTAAAGACTTCACTTAGAGTGAAATTTGATGACTCACAAGGGTACGGGGACGGAAATTTGAAATTCTAAACGGTTTAGAAATCCGTTATCACACTTTCGCTAGATAAGATTGTGTTAATAATCCATTGAATTTTTAAAGTGATTTCATTAGACTCATGCTGAAAATGCGTGATTCAAATAATGATTGCTTCAAGCAAACTCTAAATCAATTATGGCCTAATATATAAATGCACAGAGGTAGACATGTAAGTATGTTACATTATCTACTGAGCAATAGTTACAGTACAGGAGAACACACCCAAGAAGAGTGAAGACCTATCAGATCAAGCTGTGATAGATAGCTAGCAGGTAAAGCTTGCACTGTTATTGTGAGGTCTATTCATACAGTCATAAAATAAGTAGAAATGAATCACGTCTCTAGCCCTAGTCTAACGTTATAAGAAGACTCTTGTCGAAGCAATGTCGCTATCAAAAACTCGATTTTTTAATTATTTTATATAATATTGATGTATTTATAAGTATTTAATATATTTTATTCATATTATAATATAATTCTTAATATATACTATTAATTGATTGTTGTTTCTCTACACTATGCTGTGTTCGAAATGTTTTATATTCGTAATAGTTTATTTTTTAATATTAAACAACACCTACACTCTTCATTTTTACTAATTTTCTAAAATTTATGATGTCATAGGTATATACATAAAATAAGACATTTTTTGATTTCATTGAAGAATATTTTAAATTATTTTTGGAATGGCTTTATCTTTGATTGTAATACATTTCTAAGCACTAAAATCTCTAATTCTATTAAAAATGACGGATTTGATAAAAAATCGATGACGTCATATACGCAATTATGTCATAAGGCAAATCATGAGGCTATTGAAATATATTTTTTAAGATACATTTGTTATATGTTTATATTCGATAATAATAAATTTTTAAGCTCTAAATGCTATAAATTTCACACAAAATCCGCTTTTTGTCATTTTTATGGTGGCCATGTTTGATTTTCCCGATTTAGGGTCGTCAGGAGAAAAATTGAGCGTGGAAATTAATTATATTTGAAATTAATAAGAATATATCACAGATGATTCTTGCCAATTTTGGTACTTCTATCACAAGTCCACAATTATGTCCTGAATTGCTCTTACTACAAGCACAAGGTTGCGATAAAGCTTTTTGCAATTATTGGCACTCTGAAAGAGAACATTTTTCTCCAGGCTACAAGTACTCTTTCTGGGTTATAAAAAAGATTCATCACGAGTTTGCAAATATTGATGCTAATAAGGATTAGTGTTGCAGAATATACCTCTCATTTATATCCCGTTATTTATTATGTATTTTAGTGGAAAGTCACCATTTTGATCGTTTCATTCAGTTAATGATACTTTTTAAGACAGTTATGAGGTTCCATAAACCCTTATTGTTAGGTGTAAATATAGATTTAATCATCAATTTGTGTCATCATTATAACATGAAAGCATTAAACAAGGCTACTTCTGGCCAAACCTGTACATTATATACATATATATGCATATTATATATTTGCATTTATTAATGATTTTTCAAATGTGAATTTTCTGAATTTTATCAGTAGGTATATAATTATATTTAAATACCTAAGTATAAAAATATTTAACAATGACATAAATTGTTATACCTACTATAAAACTATTGATTATTATAAAATATAATAGTATAGATACATTTTTTGAGCAAATATTTTTAATTTAGCAAAACTAGAATTACATTACTAAGTTTTAAATAAGACGTTTAATAAAGGAAGATGATAAGGAAAGTTCGTCTTAATATATAATAAATACATAAGTCTGTTCCGTGACATATTATGTTCATATTACTCAATTGATAATCTCAATGTTCTGCTAAAATCAGTATGTTGCAGTTAGAATTATAAAAGATAATAAGATGAATGAAATGCCAATACTATATCCTGGGAAGAATATGCACCGATTATAATGCACCTACGCATAACGCCATTGAATATATAACTAGCTATTTCCTGTCTTATAGGTAGGCGTATTAATCGCTAACAATCATATATTTATTTATGTTATAGGGCAGAATGCGAAAACAGTCCAATTTGAGAAGTTCAAATGACTTTTAATTTAATAAATATACAAATCAGATCTTCTTGAAATAATAATTTAAGCGGTATATGTATGTATGTATAACATTCTCCAAAAATGTTATATATTTGTTAACAATATAATATACTTCAGAGATTCATGACCCCGGAAAGAGAATTATTGTATACAGGATATTATTATGACAAAGTTATGACATTAATAATCATACTGCGACATATGAAATAAATATTTGACAATTTATGAATAAGGAGTGCATTCCTTCCTTGTCCTTGTTAAACTTAGCAGTGTATTAAAACTTAAGATGATTTGTTCCTTCTCTATATTAAAGTAATATAACTTTTCAATTTAATAAAATACGTCGGTTATTTTATGCATTTATACAGAAATCAGAAAGCAGGAAACCTTTTGTATTTTGAAGAAAAAGTAAGTATCATCCCGCAATTCATAATATAATTTCTTTTATATACCTACTTCTATATAATCTTTTTAAAATAGTTATTATTAATACGTATTCTCACCAGATGGCGAAAATGAATTCTTCTTGAATGTACTGAACAAACAGAATTACTTTGTTTATCAACGAACGCTACTTCATAAAATATGATCAGGGATGCGTTCACATCTTAGATCTTTATATGGAATAGTAAAAAGCACTAATGTCAGTGTTTATAAAAAGAAGTAAAAACACACAATTGAAAAGAATAAAAGTTATACTCTTATAGAGAGATGTATAGATGTATATCGAATACGACTAACTTAAGAGTGTTGTGATTTAATAATCTTAGTTGTATCAGGATATATTATTAGTTTTAATAATGTAATTTGATATAATGCAATATTATTTATTTTCTATTATATTATGTAACACTCCCAAAGTTAATTGTATCTATTTATATCTATAATCCTCCGTTGTCTCCCTGTCTTGATTGATTTAGTTATTGACTAACCAAGAAACGTCTCTCTTACAATTTTTATTTTTTCAATTGCGTGTTTTTACTTCTAATTAGATCTTTATTTCATACGTAAAATTATACTAAAACAATTCAAACAATTTTAGCGATGATCCTTACTTTTTATTTATTACTGCAACTGACGAATACAATAGACTTAAAAACTTGAAAAAACTAATAAAATTTTTATTTTTGGGATACGAAACTATACAAATATCTATATCTACTTACTAAATAGCGTTACTATTTTACCATTAAAACGTTTGATACTATTTTATGATGTTAACTCTTTTCGAAGAGTCAAAAATAAGAAATAGTTGCATTTTAGAAATATACTTATAAAACAATTACATATATTGTAATAGTAAACAGTTAACATCAAAATTATTATGAAATTGATTAAATTATATCAAAAGTGGCAAACAATTTGTATGTAAAAACAAATGTATTTTACTATATACTATTATTTATTTAAATATTATTGCCTTAATGTAGTTATATATGTACATATAAATTATTTAATAATACGGATTATAACTCTTTAAATATTTAAAGGAAATAATTTCCAAATCTTTTTCAGGTAATCGTGAATTTGTATAAAATTCAGCCATTTTCACAACTATAAAAAACATATATATATTCATGATATGTACGCAGTCCATGTGTGTTTGACTTAAAGTAACGTTCTTTTATCAATATATCTTACGATTAAGTTATTCTTTTAATAATAAAAGGTGAAATATTCAGATAAATTTTGGATAAGTTCAAAGTGATACTTGGAATAAACCGGATAATCTTAACAAAAATAAATTTCAAAATAATTAATCATTATTTATAAGTTTTCTTACGTAAACTTAGAGTTAATTAAATAAATGTTAAACCTCTTTAAGTATATATTTTCATAAATAATTATCATTTCAATTAATTATCATAAAAAATTGTGAAGCAGTACATATTATTATTTTAGTTATGGTGTTTTATTCATATCAAATAAAGGATGAGTTTAGCAAAAACGAATTCTAAAATACAAATACTTATACATTTTCATAAGTAAAGCAAGAGTTAATTAAATAGATTTCAAACATTGCTAAATATCTTCATTTTATATATGTATAGTGTTTTCTTTTCAAATTAATTATAATTACCAATGCTTTTTTAAACTTTGTATGAATTGAGCGCAATTTACAAACTAATTAGTAGATAATTAAATCAGTTTTGAAAGTTACAAAATAATATTTATACAAGTACTCATCTTCCTAATATTTGTTTGGACTATGGTTAAAATATACGACGGTAAGATGTTTCACTGGTATAAAAAAGTCTTTATAATAAATAAACATAAATAGAAAACACATACGAAAGTTCGGATAACTTTTGAGGTGGATAGTATAATTTTTTGCGCCACACTATATCTCAACGAAGCTCTTATTCAGTTGAGATAACATAATATTTTTTACAATATTATAAATGTTTTCATGTCCATTAAATATCCAGTATGATTCAAACTATTATGGTTATAAAACGAATAAGTATGTGTAGCACAGATTTACAACGCAAACAGTTTTGCTTATTATATATATAATTTTATTATATACCTACATGTATTAGGAAATATGTTTCAATTTATTAAAATGTGGACTTGTGTGAACTAAAAAGTGTGGACTATTTAAATGCGGACTTTTAAAAAATAAATATCTGCTATTGAGTTAGTTGATTTGATTGTATTACAAAATACGTAAATAGTAGGTAAACATTGTGTAACTAAAAGTCATGTTTATAATTAATTGTTAAGACAGAAACGTAACCAATTATTTTTAGTTTTATATTATAAGCTTTTTACAATTTGCACATAATATGCTTGTATAATAACTATAGTATACATAATATCTTACAAGATATCCTATACATAACTGAAGATGACAATGGTATACATTTAATAAATATAGGTGCATATACATATGTATAAGCAGATTTAGGAACATTATTTAGTGTTTAATGATAACTTGAAAGGTATTTACTGTATACAAATAAATGAATACACATTATATATACGTGTTCTCACTTTTGAAATTTGTAAAAGTAATATGTAATATGTAACATGTATACAGTCAAAAATTATTCAAAATATACACAATTAAATAAATAAATATGTAGTTGTGACCTAGAAGAAGTATGTATATAAAATATTAAACAACAGAAAGTAGTAAATTCTTGGACTTATATTAGAGTAGATGGTATAACATAATCCCGATGTGAAGTGAATAATTTGTATAGGTTACGAAATAATTAATTTTGTACACAGTAATCCATTATATTCATTATACTTATTGACAATGTTTTCGTTTTGTTGTCATGCTGTAATTTCATATTAAATAAATATTGTATTTATAGAAAGTTATGGCTCATAGATATACTTTATAGACATTTATTAATTTATATGTTATAAATGTATATTCTCAATAACGTTATACTCATAGAGTAAAAATGACATGAGTTGTCCCTCTGTTAATATTGTTGAAAAAATAATCCACAATATTCATAAATGTTATTAAAAAAGTTTCGTAATTCATATTAAAAGTTATGTTTCACACTACTCTTGCTTGACATCTTATTATCAGTAGTATACATTTTTTGTACATTTTGTTTATTTAAACAGCCAAATGCAGGACACAATTTACCCGATTTAGGTATTTTACTTAATTCAATCGAGTATGGACAACAATATGTCTATCCCCGTTAAAAGTTCGTACATTATATCAAAATATTTCGATTATGTAAAGTATTTTTTTCGAGAAACAGGTTTTACTAATTTATATTAGTCTATTATTTTCAAAATATTATATTTTTGTCTATATTAAACAAAACAAGCAGAGAATACTTAAATTATATTGAATAGTAGTCCCTGAAAATAAGCATGTTTAGAAATATTTAAAGTTTCTCAAAAACCTTAATAAATTATTTTAATAGTTTCAAATGGAGTGAGTAAAATTCAAAAGACTAAAGTCTGCCGACACGGAACACATGTAGCGTGACGTGGGGTGGTGCAACGTGCAAGAAAGCTTTAATAATATTAAGCATTATGGTGCTGGTCACATCGAAAGCGGCGCTTCAAAACCCGGAAAATTATATTATTCAGCTGCTCTGAGCACTCGCCGCAAGCATCCGGTGTAGACAGACTTTTGTTGACGTATTTAATTCAGAAAACATGTCTATTAGAAATAAGAAATAAAATGAAATGAAACGAGAAAGGCAAGAGTGAGTTCATTATACATAATTCACTATGATACACATAATTTAAAGAATTAAATCGTAAGAAAGTTTCATTTTCTGTAATCAGTACAAATTCCAATTCATTTCCTTGAGCTTTTCTAGGACGTTTCACATTATATTAAGGAAATTCAAAGCTTTTGATGAATTTTAATTTTGAAAATGACATACAATTGATCGTCCGACTTTTTGAAAAGATGTAATTTTATAAGTTTCAAATATATTTTAGAATAAGGAGTAGGAAATAACCGATAGAGCATATAGTATTTATAAGTTTTATACAAATCCATTAATGTATCAGGCAATTTTATATGTTTTATACAAATCTTTTTTCACTTAAAACATAAGGCGTTTACAGTTTATAAAACGTCGTTAACCAAAATAGACGTTTCATATTTAAATAGAAATATCTAGAAATAAAGTTCCCTCCTCGAAAATAGTACTTTTTGATTTTATCCTTTACAAATTTCTCTTATTTCGTTAAATACACTCATTTATGATACACATTTCCATATACTCTCACATTCTGAGCAGTTATATGAAATTGTTAGAAGTAAATTTTTCTCCTAATAGTTACTACTATATTTAAAGATTTCAATAATAAAATAAGTGGCTATAAGTAAAAAATCTTCTTCTGTCTGTAAAAACTTCACACGTTATATAAGGGCGGTAAGTACCAAAATTTACAGTAGGTAATTTGCTAAATTATAAAAGCTACTAAAGTTTATAATGACTTTACTAATTAAAGTATTTATTTAAACAAAACAAGCAGGGAATACTTCAATTATATATACAGTCCCTGAAAACAAGCATGTTTAGAAATATTTAAAGTTTCTCAAAAATGACAACAAATAATACAATATGTTATATATTAACCATGTTACGGGTTAATTTTTATTAGCGCATAGTCTTTCAACTGACGTATGAGTACTTTATAGTTTTTAGATTTGATGTGTATTTTAGAAATGTGATTTGTACTTGAGTCATAAAAAAAGTTACCTTATCAAAATGTGTCTACTGAAATAAGTACAGATAATAATATAGCACAAGGTGTTTCGTACAAATTAACTGTGAATTAATCTATACATTTTTTAACGTAACAGTAGTAAAATTTCGATCTTCTGGGCTACTATATAACGATTTTTTTAAATATTAAGTAGCAGTGTTGAGATTAAACAGAACTTTCTCGCATAATCATGAACTCATTTTCTGCAATTGTTAATGTGCCAGACTTTGTTGAAGTTTCATTATTTCCAGATGATTGCGGGGAAGCGGCTACGGGCGATTTTTGGTACGTGGAGGCTGCTTTCTGAGTTATATCCACCGATGATTTTCGATATTCCGATAGGAGAGGTTTGATTACAGCTACCCCAATTTCACCAGTGCGATTTCCAGCATAGTTGGTTGCGCCGTTGGTGCGGCAGTGTTGCGGAGTAGTGGGGGGTGGAACAAGGCTTCTCCGATTGACGGGGACGATGTTCTGACAGAGAAGAAGCTTTCGGAAGCTATCCCGATAGTTCTTTGAATAAAGACAGTAGATCCAGGGGTTGACGCTAGAGTTGGAGGACCCGAGAAGCTGTGCCACTGGTACGATATGCTTGAGGATTATCTGCAAGATGGAGAGCCGGGGGTTAGAAAGGGTAGATAGCAAACTATTGACGTTATTTGTTCGAGATTTGGATGCAGTAAGTTAAACAATAATATAAAAACCAACCAAGGAATTTTTTATCAGACAATATTTGTGGAGTTATTTAGCAATATACCTCAACTATAGTATACCATTTATATGGCATATATCAGCCAATTAGTCTGCAAGGTATATTTTGAGATGACTATTTTTTAAATGTAAATATACCTTATACGTGCAATTTGTGATAATATAATATGTACAAACTATGTTTCTGAATGTGCATTTCGGAAGACTTGCAAGGAGAGGTATATTAGGTAAATAGACTTTATTGTAATTAAATCTAACAATTAGCATACAGAATGCCTAAAATGTTACGTTAATTTTGTTTGTAAATTAGATATTTCAAAAGAAAACGAATATACTGGTTTGATTTTCTGGTTTTAGAAATAAATTGTTCTATTATGCTTATATTTATATAGGGTTTATAGATACTATTTTAATAAAACCAATTTACTGATTAATAAAAACGAATCTTATAGAAATAAATGTTGACATCACCAATTTGTATGTACAGTTAGTTATAACGTTATGCGGAAAATGATCGATTAATTAATCATCGATGAAAAATATTTTAACATTTTATTTATCTTTGAATAAAGATAAGACGCATTACATTCTACTATTTGTATATACACAAATTTACTTTTTTTGCAACAAAAACGTCGAATTTTTCTTGTTTGACTACACTTATACTTATGTAGTCGGGCTAATTTGATCCTTGTCCTTCATTTTCTCCAATTAAGAGGCACAACTCACCTGCAGGGATGCACCGTCCAATTTGACCAGATAGATGATATTAAAGATGGTGTAAATGGGGAGCCAGGAGAGGGCAAACAGCCCCACAACCACCGCTAGCATTTTTACGACTTTTATCGATCTAGACTTATCGATCCCGCCGGTTGATCGGAGCGAGGTGGGGTCCGATGTACCTGGTGCTCCTCTCGTTTTGTTGCCTTTATGGTGAACTCGGTTCCACATTCGGTAGGCAATGGCAGAGTAGCAGAGAGTGATGAAGAGGAGGGGGAGGGCGTAGAAGATGACGCAAATGACGCCCAGGAAGTACATCGAGCGCATGGACTCCTGCGGCCAGATCTCCATGCAAGCGGTCTGATTGTAGCGGACCTCAACCCGATAGTAGATCACCCAGGGTGACAGGATGATGGAGGAGAGAATCCAGATTGTAACGATGCAGATTTTGGCGCGGTAGAGATTGAAGAAGCGTTTGAGAGGATGGCATATGGCAAGGTAGCTAAAGGGAAAAAGAATGGGAAAGGAAAATGTGTCGTTTAAATGTACGTCATTGTTACGGAGCTATTTGTATTTATTTATATACGATACAGAACACCAGAAACTCCCTACATCTCCGCTGACGGAATAAGACCAGTTATGCATTATGAAGCCCATAGTTACGAGGGAAAAAGCAAGAAATAACTACGATCAATAAATTTCGATATTAGTTACGGCTTTTAACTTTACGGAACTGAAGATATGTCTTTACTCTTAAATGATACAAAATATATACGCGTTCTTAGATCAATAACTCACTGCTTATTCATAATCAATTTTATTTTCAATCAATTTTTTTACATTAACAAATACATCACAAAACAATAAAACGGATACAGTCTTATATACAATTTACGAAACAATTTTGCGACGTACATTTATATTGACGGTAATGCACTGCAATTATTAAATGACATGCTTGGCATTAAATTGGAATTATTCTGTTTGGAAATATTATTGGATTCAACTTCATCTAACCAACTTAATAAATTATTATCTACATAATACAATATTGGATTCCATGTCATTTTTTGGGTAAGCAGACTGAAACAGATATTACTTCATTTTCTCTAAATTGTTCACCAAGAATTGAAATTGTCGTTACTCTAATCGAGTGATTAATATATTTTTTCGATAAATTACAATGTTCGCAAATTTGCTTCATGAATTTTTCGATAGTATTAACGCCAATAACTTTTTTAGTAAACCACTCATAGTCTGTTTCTTGGTACGACACTTCGGGATATTGTCAAAAACGATTAATTTCTTTATTTAGAAATTTTCTATAAAAAAGAAAACATTTGAAATGGACATTTAATACCAAGCTCAGATTTCTCGTAAATAAGCCCACCGGCTGACATTTCTTGGTCTCCCTCTTAATAATTTTTCGTTAATTCATCTTTTTGCAGAAATATGTACTTTCGACCACCGCAATTTTCTTTCACAGCAAAAGTATCTTTTTAGAATCGTTCGACCTCTTTCCCGACCTCTTCGACAAAAGTAAAGCTGAATTATAAAGAACACTAGCCATTGTTATTGTTGTGGAATATTGGGATCTAAAGATGGCCAAATTTTTTTGACATCATCTTGACAAATTTTGTCATAATGTTTGACAAAACCCAAACCATTTTTTCTTCCAATCTATCAAAAGTGCATTGAAAATTAAACTAGATTTCGGAAAGTTGGTTTTGTCAACAATAAATTAGTAGAAAATTTCTCCAATATATCGTCTAGCATGTTCATGTTTTGTGTAACTAAAGTAGTGTCATATTTTTCAGTGTCAAGAAAAGAATAGAACATACTTTAAGCACTTTTGTTACATTTTTTCGTATTGTTGTTATTTGTGTTGTCTAATAGCCTTTGTTTTTCGGCTAAAAAAGCGTTACTTGTTGATGGTATTTCCATAGTTTTTATGAATCATAAACAAATTATTTGAAAATAATGTTCAATGCTTAGCATTGAACAATCATAATTGATTTTATTAAGCGTTGAATAATTTTTAGAGTTCAACGCTCAAAAGAATAAATATTATTTTTTAACGTTAAATAAATTCAATAATCATTATATCGTTAATTTAGTGTGGAATACTAGATTTATGTATATTGAGTTTATATAGGAAAATGAGTGCATTAGCGTACAATACAGTTATTAACATGTTTGTTGTTGAAGATTATAATTGTTTAACGATGAAAAATTATAATGTACCACCCTAAACATGTAAATAGCAGTATAATGCAGACATTTTATTTCTTTGTTGAATATTGATATATTGAAATATATTTTTGAGCAAAAACTGGGATCTTGTTGTTATACTAGCACACAGTAAACTAGATTTCATTGCGATTGAAAATTGCTTTAGTTATTGTGGGTATTATATATCTTCCAACTAATAAGCAGGTGTTGAGTGCGTGAGTGGCTGTGTTTAAATATTGGACACAATAAATTAAAATCACAATCCATGAGATTTGTATATATACCTTAAAATGGTTTTCATTTTCAATATTTTCATTAAATTTTTATAGTTATTTGTCTTCAGTTCTGATTTATGTACTCTATATACATATATATAAATAGCTAGTACCAAAATTTTCAAGACAAAATTAAACAAATCCTTTTTATTATTCCCCACTGCTTGTGTATGTACATGTGTTTGCCATTAATCTACCACTCAACTTTCTATATGTACTAAAAAATGGTATTTGTGAGTTTAATTGTTTGATTATGTAAACATTTTGATTAGGTATTACTAAGTGTTAAAAATATAGACAAATTTCGACTATATTTGTAAACTTTAAATTGTTTGAAATATAGGTAATAACTAAAATGTTGGTCCAAATTATGGATATTTATTTTGTACAATACACTTTAAAACAATTACAAAATGTGGACTTCAAATGGAGTGAACTAGATTAAAAGTACACGTTGAAAGGATTTATATATTTCTGAAGAAAAAAATCGATTACATTTGTATCGGAAAGCAGTTTTTCTTGGTCAAAGATGTTTTCAGTTCATTTCTCTCAGAATGGTTAATTGGTAAAGACGATTTCATAAATTCGTAGTTTACATCGTGTGTATGTATGTGTATCAGTGAGTCGTCCTCTGTCATATATGTACATACTTTCTGTTTTGGATACATTTATTCTATGTCAAAATACATAATTAAATTATATATTTCTATTACTATGTATGTAGGTACTCGTATATACTCATATGAGTCGTATGTGTGTGTGGGATGTATGTTCATATCAATATCATAATTGGGTATTTGAGATATATTTAAGGCACTAGTCTGTATAGCTTTGACGACAATATTATTCAAAGTTTTTCGATTTTTTCAACACTGCTTTAATATAACAATTTAAATGCTAAGTTGTAAAGTTATCTTGGGCATGTTTACAAAATTTGTTGTCAGTAAGTAATTGCAATTCAAAAAACATAAAAAAGGTCTTTCCATTAAATTTTAGCAATAGTATTGTAAAACTGTTTGTAATATGTAATCAATATGTAAATAACGTTAAATTATGTAAGAATTTTATAAAAATATTCGATTTTTTGATAACCTCAAATATTATTTTTTTCTAAAGATAACCTGCAATATCAATAACAAGTTAATGGCAAAATTAAAAATATTTCTTAACAAAATGTGATTAAAAATATATTTAACTAAACTTACACGTCATTTTGTGGAAGTTTAATTTTCCTATCTTTAATATTTAATTTTATATTATTTAACACAATTTATAGTACATAACTTATATCCATTTTAGAAAATAATTTGACTTGAAAAATCTTGAAACAGGTTGTATTTATTAGTACGATATATTTATAATAATATATAAATTATTAAACGTTTATTTAAAGCCTTAGTGCCCCCTGAGAATGAATTTATGAATATTTATACAATTATTGCTGCATATGTTAGATAATATATTTAAATGCGTAGCAATTATAAAATAATGTGTATTATTTAGAAAAATGTATACTTAGTGCTGCTATATGTGGAGCGATTGAATAATGGAAAAATATGGCAGGGATAAGGAACGTAGAGAATGTCCTTTTGCTATTATCACGAGAATATAAATATTTCAAAAATATATCAGTGTATCCTAACTTACCAATATGCTTACAATACCTTCATAATATATAATAAATATTAAAAACGGTTTAGTCTGTTTCATTAAAAGATTTAAGTTACAGAGAAAGCTATATATATCCACAAATTGTTTACGAAATTTTGTAATATTTATAAACTTTCAGTTTAACGCCATCAATTAGTAGTGTTTTACGAATTATTGACTAGTGACAATAAATACACATATATATATATATATCCAGAGTGTCCCAGAACTATGTATACTAAATAACAAGGCAGTTACCCAATAAGAGAATACAACTTTAGTGGGTGGAGCATAACTTTTGATTAAAAATCACCAAAGCAACATATTGATGTAATTCAAATAGAAAAAGTAGCAGCCACATATTGTTGAGTGATTGACATTGGATGAAAATTCAAGGTGGCTTATGGTGGTGACAAAGTGAAACCCTATTTAGTTGCCTTTTGGGGATTTCAATGTTTTGCTAAAAGAAACCGGCGCCATTAAATCAGGGTGAAGAAAAATTGAAAAACTGTATGAAGTTGAAGTCTTTAAATAGACCCCAGTTTTTATCCTAATATTTCATTGAAATGTTTTAATAATATTTTATACATAGTTCTGAGTCATCCTGTATATATATATATATATATATATTTACATACAAATGTTAAATAGCATAAGCTAAGAAAATATTTAAAATATAATTTTAACACAGCAAATGCTTCATATCTTTTCCAAAATCTAAATTTTATGATAATGCTGCCAAGAGAAACTCAATTATTTAATATGAGATTATACTTAATAATGAAAAGGATAGAACGGAAGATAAAACTGACATAGAGAAATAAATAAATATATTATATGGATTACATTTCTAGATGTACAGGAAGACAAAATATGATTATTTACACTAAATGGATAATTGTATCGTTTAGTAATGCAAAGAACACTAAATGCGCAAACAATAATTGGTGTCGCCATTTCATTGCAAAGTGTAACTTGGAGTATATTAGATTTAAAGAATTTAATGTATTTAAAATGTAAAACATAACATATTTTGCATAACATATATTTTGAATATTATCATAGAGTAATTAAACATCGAGTTTCAAATCTCAACGATTTTGCATACAGTTTAAATACTATTATGAGGAGACACAAACTTGTTCTTTCAAAATAATCATGTTTAATTTACAGCAATTGAAACATTTATGTAGTGAAACAGTTTTAGATGTGAAGGCAGTAATTTATTTTTTGCACAACTTACGTAATATGTTAACATTGCTTGAATTAAAATTAATTTAATAAAAATATTTTATTCCACTTTTTATGGACCTCTTTACAATAAATGTTAAAAAAATAAAAACGATTTTCTACTGACGAAAATTTACAACGTGTTGTATATATGAAATCAATAAGAGTCAAAGCTCTATGTTTAATTACTCTATATACGTATGAAATTGCAATGACAGTGTTACCTTTGCTCTTAATCAATTAATCCTTTGCATAATAAATATCGTTAAATAGTTAGATACCTACTATATTTTAATAATTAATTAATCAACTATTACATTAATAAAGCTTTAAAATATTAACTTTCAAAATATAGATGTATCCAATATAATAAAACAAAAATATGAGCCTATATATGTCTATTTATTCTATTAAACTCTATGGACTCTAAATAAATATAGAGATACAAACTGACAGACTAATAGCATATTTTATTGTTTTGTATTAAGACTGATAATGTTTAGAGAGAGAGAGAGTGCATCAAATATTGTCCACAAACAACAATAAATATTATATTGAAGAAATAGCTAGAAACGGAGAAAAACTAGAATGTGACTGATTAAAAAGGACAAAACTCGAGACAAACATGACATGACAACTTACCGATCAAAGGCAACAACCGAGAGCGTGAAAACCGAGGCACAGACTGTGGTACCTTGGAGATAAGGTACCGTTCGACACAAAAATCCACCCCAATGCCATTCTAGAGAGGGAGATCAAGAGAAAAGATTGTAGTAATAAATTGGAATGAAAAGGATTTTGTAGAACTTTAGACTTGAAAAGCTGTCAGCATTTGACATTATGAAAAGCAGCATTATAAAAGTTAATTCTAAATTGGAAAACACATAAGATTCTTGTATAATTTGCTTTCTTTTTTATTCTAATTTGTTTGACGTAATCAAGCATTTATATGTGTATAATATTTTTACCTCCTTGATAAGCAATTGTATTTTTATTATAACAACAGTCTTATTTTTAATTTTAATTTTAATATTTATTTTCATTGTATTTCATATTTTATTAAACAATGGATAAACTAATACACTTTAGTGATATATATTTTACTATCTACTGTACTCTGTATTGTATAACTGGATAGATTATTTCAATAGAAAATGCTGTTATTTATAAACCTTTATTAAGCACAACAAAATTCAAAATTTTAGAGAATGTACTAGTACTTTCTCTGAGAATGTCTACACAATAAAAAGGTCAATTATGAAGAACAGCCATTAATATTGTAATTAACTGTAACAGTACAGTTTTCACAGTTCGAAAAATGGACTGGAACTGCAGGATTGCTTGAGCATATTTTCTTGCCGACGGTTGTGCTTGAAGACGCCGTTTGCTTCGTAATGGCCATTTCCCCGTATAGCGTGCTTGACATTTCTTTTTCGAATAGATTTGCGTCGATATAAGCGGAGTCAGCTGTGTCGCTGATGCGTCCAGTTTTCTTCTGTATTATTCCTTTGGGTAGAGAACCTTGCAAAAGACGATTTTGGGCCGTTCGCCGGAGACTGGTGTTTGACACAAATCCCTCAACCTCTGTAGACTTCAGGAGGTTTCTGGTGGTATTTTGAATTGAATGTATACCAAGCGGGGCTGCTTTATACCAGGTATTACCTTTTGGTTTAGAAATCACAGCTAAATAAAAAGCGTCACAACCCTTACCTCCGTTGGCCTCAGGTCTATGGGAAAGAAACCTTTTGTAACACTCAACAGGGCATTTCAATTTGTCAGCTCTCGGATACAAACAGGTCACCTTAGGCTCCATTCTTGTGCATTTCAATCCATATCTCCTGTTTTTTGATATTCTTTCTACATATTGAATATATTCTTCACCGTTTACATTACATTTCAGAGTCAGTTGCGAATTTTCACCGTATTCCAAATCACGGTGCTCCTGCGCTGCTCGGAGGCTGAAGTGAATCCCGAAATAATAAATAAGAGTGTCCTGTAATTGTTTCGGTGATCCCCAACCAAATGTCCCGTTATTCCACAATTCATCTTCAATTTCGAGAGTAATTACAACTGCCTTTTTCTTTGGTTTAACCAATCCTTCTTTTGCGGCCATTTTCATTTGAGCATCAAGACACTTTCGTGATTTCGTGAACTCCTTGTCAATAAATAGCGAAACATTCCAATTTAAAAAGTTGTTGAAATAGTACTGAATTCCGCAACAAATATCTTTTTGAGTCTGCGGTGGATATCTTTCACCATCCCGCTTTCTAAGATCGGCATAGAAATACTGAAGGCAATAATCAAGATCTACAACAGAAAATTCTTCGATTTCCTTCAGTACCTTTAAAATGCCATCCTGAAATCTTGTTCGCCACTCCTGTAACCAATCTTTGAAAATGTTGATAGCCCATTTGCTCTTATTTACGGTGCTCTCTGGTTTAGCACTTTCAATGCTCTTGTTCAGATCTTCAGTACTTGTAGTGGCAAACCGTTTCCGTATATTTTGATTAGAGACTTCATCAAAACGGACACCTTCATCATTTGCAATTACAGACTCATTTAAATTTAATGCAATATCCATTATCAAGAAGGGCGCCCCTCCTTAAATGTCTCATTTTATCTAGTGTAAATTCATTCTCAAGAAGGGCGCCCCTTCTTAAATGTCTCTTTTTATGTAGTGTAAATGTATTCCCAAGAAGGGCGTATCTTCTTAAATGTCTCATTTTATCTAGTGTAAATTCATTCTCGAGAGGGCGCCTTTTTTAAGGGGCGCCACTGTTTTTTCATCAGAAGCAGGAGTCATGGTGGAGGTAGACGAGGAGTATTTTATGTATAATGTATGTATTCATAAATTGAATTTTTCAAGCTGAGAAATAGAATTTGATAGAGATAGACGTCAAAAAAGTGAGCAGGGGTGTCCGGACCTTCTGGTTCCCTCCCCTCCCCCCGGATCTGCCCCTTTTATAGCTATAAAAGTATTTAATTCAAGAAGCATTTATGTGAATCAATATTGATATAAAATTATACACTTAAAAAACCGATCTAAAGGAACAGTTAAATGGTAATCTAAAATTACGCAAATGATAATAATTAATATTACTATAAATATCTGAAGAAATGGTAAAGAGATTATCCATAACCAATATTCCATATGGTCGAAATTCTAGTACAGATATAATTCAAGCAAATAAAAACATCGACTGATGCTGTGAATAATAGAAATAAAACATTACAATCGGTTGAAACTACATGAATGAAACTGAATTAAGTTAAAGTTTAATCAATAATATCTTTTTGAAGAGAAGCCATTTGTTTCACAATAAAGTTGTCTGCAGTCTCGGAATTAGCCTTCAAACATTTTATTTTTGGGTGCAATACGTCAAATAACTCTTTGTCCTTTCAATACGATCTGCAGTGTGATTCCTCTAAAGCGGCCGATACCTCTTCCTTGCTGAACGTACTGATGTCACAATTCGGGAGTCAGCTGAATATTCAATGGATTTCAGTACACTTGACCACATCGTACACTATTCTTTAATATATCAGAGATAACTACTATGAAAGACTCTTTTATATACAAACTTGAAGACTACCGTTGCCCGCCTCAGAAGACAGAAGAATACGCTACTGATGGCTAAGACCGCAACATTGAAACAATGAAATCTATTTCTGAACTTTTGAATGCGCTAAAAACGATTAAAATTTGCCTTAGTGATAAGGTTGTTAATCTAGAATCGCAGTTTAAAAATACTCCACTGATGACATATTTAAACCAAAATACTCGTTTTGCTTCATTTCTTGACACCAAAAATAATTTCTGACACTTTTTTTAAGTCCCAAGGCTTATTCATTTGAGCGCAAACATTTTAATATACCCCATTAGAGAACTATTTAAAGGTATTTTTATGTTTTTCTAATTTTAAATGTTTTCCTGGTTTCACTGAACAATCCTTCGTTGAGTTGATGGACGTGACAATGTTTCTAGTTCGGAGATAAATTTAAACATTGTTTTCCTGTTTTTGATGAAAATAATTAAGAACAATGTCGAGTATTCTGAGTCTGGTGGCTATTTATATTTGGCTCTACAGATGTGTGTTATCTCAATAGAAATCATTCCAATTTTGAAAAAAAAGACAAATTTTTCAGTAAGTGGCTTAAAATATTTTCTAATCTAAAAGTTTTACCACGATTTTATTGAGTTATTTTTTAACTCTATATTAGATCACGAAATGGATGGAATTTAAACCCCACAATAACACAACAATATTGTAAATTAGTGCTACTTTTATATTTAATGACACTTATATGATCCATGTAGTACTTATAATTATATTAATAACTATAGCATTGATGTTTTGTTCATTTTTTGTTAGTTGCAAAAAGTTTTTAAACACCAATCTATGTTATAATTGCCTCTTGAACTTAGGAGGATCCCAACCAAAACATTTTGATAACTATGCTATTGTTGTTTTATGTTATCTTTAATGTAGATACATTTTGTGATATAGTCAAGTATAATTCTATACTTGTAATAATAATAACTTTTAACCTTTTCTTTTTTGATATATTAATAATTAATTAGTGTACAATAAGGACGAATAACTATATTATTGTACAGTATTTCTGTTTTTATCTAAAAAATAATTCATATTAAATTGCGATTATAATAATACGGCTATTTGACTATCCAATTGCATCATTATTAACATAAGCGTATTCGTCATATATATATATTTTCTCTTCTTCGCCTACTTTTATGAGACGTTTTTCAGTGTCGCGGCCTTGCTACTTCATATTGTCCGATAGAGCCTCGTTGTTAACTGAATAAACCACTTTTCACACAGGCATTTCCATGTAATAAAATAAGCAGATACTTCTTACAATTGCTGCTGTTAGTCAACTTCTATAATTATCCAATTGCTTACAATTGCAACGTAAATTCTACTCAGACAGTTTTATATCAAAGGCATTAATTTCTTCTTTAATAAGTCTCTGAGCAATGACAAAATTCCAATTTTGCTCTATCGGTCAATTCAGTAGAAATACGTTTACATTCAGCAAATATTTTTAACATCTTGTTAAAACGTCGACACACGATTTCTTTTTAATGGTTTGTGACAGGCTGAACAAATTTCGCACAAAGCCATATTTAACCGGTAATCTTTCGATAAGTTTGTCCATTTCTTCTTTATATGCTGAAGGCATCCTTCATAGTAGTCAACATCCAGATTTTTGTCACAGAAATCAATTGAAGACACATTTTTGATCTCTTCTAAAACCTGCGATTTCACAAACCGACTCGACAGAAAGAAAGAATAACACTTTCCACAAATTCCAATAAAAATGGAATAGTTGTTTGAAATCTATGCAAAAATGGTTCCAAGAAGCAACGGTACCGATTTTAAAAAGTTGTTTAACTAGATGTACGAGCAGTTTCAATAGTTTTTTAAATTTGGTTACATTTAAATAATTCCTAGATATATTTTCACATAAATTCACGAGATCAACTCCATTATTATGTAAATTTTTAGGTATCGTATGTTTAATTGTTATACAAATAATGAGAATTGTTATCAATCCAAACGAAGACATATTTCAGAAAATGTATGCATAAATTAAAAAGCAGGTATAGGTATATTTAATAATTTCTGATAATTTTTTAGCGTGTTAAATCAAAAGCGAGTATATCATAATTTAATATGATCAACATTACTTGATTGTATTAATACGTATTTTGAAAAACAATAAGAAAATTCGTAATATTTTTAAATATCAATTAATTATAAGTGCTCAAGTTTTTCATAATTTATTTAGTTTCCCATAAGTTAAGCTTAATTTCATAACTCTAACCTAACCCAATAATTGTATACATCGATATATGTAAGCAAACGCAAGAGAAAAAAAAATTGGAATATTGACACTGTTAAAAATATGTAATATTAAGACAACCATGAAGTAAACGATATGGAATAGCCATACTGTTTCTAACATTGCATCCACCAACAAAAAGAATACACACAGCACACACCGCACAAAGAAGGATAGAGAGAAAGATAGCGAAAGTGAAGCACTACTTGTTCAACATAACAAAACCCGAAATGTAAAACAAAGGCCAGATATTAATAGTTAGTGTGTGTGTGTGGCTTGATTGACTCGTCAAACACGTTGACAGTAACAAATAAAGAGTAATAATGCATATCATAATAATAATAGAGAGAGATAGAGCGGTAGATCAAAAATATAAAAAATGTATAATTAAAAAAGTAAAAAACAGACAAGGTAAGACATTCGAGGGTAAACATGGGGTAGGGGGTATGGGCCAAAGATATATGATTATATATCATGATTAGTAAAATTAATATAGACAAAAGCGCGATTATCAACCAGGTAAGAGAGAGATAAAGATGTGAGTGATTAAAACTCTGTTGACGCCAAAATAAAGAGACTAAAAACTCCTCCGTCATCAAATTGATAATAAATTAAAGAACAACAAATTTGAACGTAATACCACCGGCAAGTAACTAGTGCAATTATACTAAGTTTTCTTTTTCAAACGGAAAGGGTATGGATAATATATATTTTTGTCGAGTTTTCATAAGGAAAATGTCAATTTGACAAGGGATAGTACTATTTAAAAACCATCACAGTGTTACAATAAACAGTATATAAAGCACGTACAATTAAACTCCATATAGAATGAAACAAATGCAGAAAAAAACTATGTAATTTGCACTTTTTCTAAAAATAAACCTAAAATGAAGAAGCTATCTAATTGCATTTTTTGGCTTTTCGTCCCACAAAATTCGTTCTAATATAATAAATCACGCTAAACTTTTAAGGCTTGAAATACACACAATAGAGACAATCATATTAAGAATATATATGTGGTGACAAAATAGAACAACAAAACACACCAGGTTAAGTTGATGGAAGAGAGGAGATAAAGAGAGAGAGAAGGCGTAAGTCTATTCTTTTTTTTCTTTTTAAAAATCGTTTCTTTCCTATTTAACTACTGCTACACCACCACAACTACTACTCTTGTAAAAAGAGAGAGAAGGAGCGAGGGAGAAGAGTGAGAAAACAAAGAACTGACTAAGAGACCAGAGAGAATGTTAAGAGAAAGAAAATAGTTGACCGCGCAATAGCAAGTACAATTTGTGTAATGTTATTTGTTGGTAGTGACAGGAAGTTCATTAACAATCGACTCATGTACAACTAAAACTATTATGACAATGTTGCAAACTAGTAGCACTTGTATAAGAAGCTTAGACATCAAGTGTTCTCCGACACAGTGGACAAGTCCAGGCGACCTCACGCTCCAGACAGGTCTGTTTCCATCTCTTGAGGCAGTAGAAGTGTAGGGGATGCCGACAGGGCAAGTTAGCTACAATGTCAGCGGGGACGAAGGCGGCAAAACAGATAGGGCAATGGTTCTGTTGTGGATCCGCGGCCGCCTCCCATTGGACAAATTCGATACAGGTGCCGAACCGGTGGAAGGAAAACGCTGGGAGACAAAGAAACTTGGCGAAGGCGCGGAAGATTAGAATGATGAAGTCGTTGGGCTGAATGAGTCGGAACTCGGAGAGGCTCGCTGTAGCCGTCATCAATGCGGCACCTGGCATCTACAATGAATAAATTGGAATAAGACATTTTTTGTATTTACTACTTGCAAGTGTATAAGTAACGCGCCATGAATTAGCTCTTTAAATATATATGCATTGTTTATTAAATTAATTAATTTCATGAAATTAAATCGCAGTGATCAATCGAAAATAATCTATAAACAACAAAAAGCACATAAAATATTAAACAGTATAGTTATCTTACAGCAAGTGTAACAAAAACATATTTTAAAAGTAAAAAATGATAAACTCACTTGGACTGCTGCACTAAGTGATGAAGCGACATAGCTGATACCTAATGCTGGTAGCCAGGTGACAAAGGGCATACTTGGATACTATAAAAAAGAACAAAAGTAGAATTGGAAATAAGACAAATAGGTAGTAAATCGCCTAAAATTGCGTAACAATGGGTGATGAAAAGGTAAATTTAAATACTTAAAAAATAAAAACATGCATAGTAGAAAATACTAATCAAACTACCAACAAGCAATAAATGTGTAATTAAGTAAACGACTACAAGAAATTTTTTGACCACTTTTAAAGTAACCTTTATTCCGACAAGTTTTATAAAATCTGTTATATTTTCAATACTTATTAAGACATAAAAAAGCTAACTTAATTAAATACTATTAAGATAAACGAAGGAACAAGAAAATTATCTAAGACTCAAGAGCACTAATAATGTCGACTTATAATTCATTCTTAACAACACATAGCACGAGATTGAAGAGAACTTACATTAGACACAATAGGAACAGAGATAGGCAAAAGTCGCATTGGAAGCAAGTAACTGTTAGGAAGAAGATAAACCGGTCGTGGCGGGTTTAAGTCTGCTAGGAGCGCCGCTGCAACAGCTGCAGACTGTTGCGCCTGCTGTGGATGATGCTGTAGGTGGGCCTGGAGATGATGATGGTGCAGGTTTTGTTGATGCGGGTGGAGTAAAGGATTGATAGTAGTTGCCGCAGACACTGCCGCCGATAGGTGGTTGAGGTGGCCACTGGCGCCCGCGGAGAGGAAGGAGGGCACTCCCAGACCAGCGGCAGGAGAGGAGGGTGTTGGTGTAGAGACTGCAGGGGGTTGGGTGTCCATACCGGGCTTGCTTGGGTGCCTAATCCGGTGTAAAGGAGAAGAAAGTTTCGTTACTTAATATTATAATATAATATACCCAATATCGAGTAATAAAAATAAAAAATAAGAATAATCTAGTTTATATTTTAAATAATGACATAAATGTCAGTAACTGTAGTTTTGTTTGCTTCCCTCATTACGAGAAAAGAGTTTCTGTCAGAGTTTTTATTAAGACGATAATGTAGTGTTTTATTATATTTACACAAATATATAATATAGGCATTGTGGGTAAATATATTCTGTTAGGGTTAGGGTTATTTTTTATTCATTTTATCATAGTTATTGTAAACTGGAGTATTTTGTCAAAATTGTGTTTTTAAATAAATAGTTTAGTCATAAAAAAGTTATATTAAATGATGTTGATATCGAACTTCGGATTTTTATAAACTCTTTTTCTTGTAAACAATTATGGTAAATATGTAATAAAGGTATTAAAGGAAAACTGAAGCTTACTCTGAAGTCTTTCTTCGCTCAGCTTCCAAGAGATCATTGAGTTGTTGACCCAGAGCTGCTTGCAAATTGATACAGTCAAGTTCGTTGGACAGGAGCGTGAAGACATCATGGAGACTGCGTCGCTTATCACGTGAAAAGTTTGGCTCTAGTTTATCCATCTGAAGGCGCAGCAGAAGTTTCCGCAATTTTTCCAAAACGAACTTATACTGGCCATAGCGCTTTATCAATACTGTTGTGATAACTTGTTCCTTCAAGCTGAAAACAAGTGCATTGTTTTCAGTGTAATAATAGTATAATTGTCAAAAAATAATATCAATATATGTTTAAATTGTTTAACTTAATCTAAGTCATAATCCATTTAAATATCATATTTTAGGAATAACATACTATTCTTTCATTAGTAATGTTATTAACACTACATTGTGACATAATTATATAAAAGATTTAGAGGAAAATCTGTCTGTATAATATTTTAGACATACAATGAAGTTTTAGTGATTTGTAGCTCAATATAAATCCAAGAAAGTCTACTCTTATTCAGTTCTAAAATTTGTTATAATTAATATAATAGTATTAAGTATGTACATTTTCAAAAATTACATGTAATCTGATACCCTTTCGCTAAACTGCAACCCCCTCCTCCCCCTAACTACTGACTTCAGTGTATTTTAAATTGAGTAGTGTAAATGAGATACACAAGTTGTATCTATATAAAGAGATTCACAAAACTGTTGTCTGGATGGTTGCAGTCAAGATATTATGCAACTAAGAGAAAGCCAGAACAATTCTAAATATATATATGCAAAAAATTAACAACATTTTAAAAGTGTGTTGATTTTTACTAAAAATAGATGCACAATTATAAATTTAAATATGAGCAATTAATATGAAAGCAATCTCCAAGACAGTATCCAGGTGCTCTCATTTATAATAAGCTTAAATATGTAAGGTGTAGAGTTTCTCTAAGAACCCGAAAGCTGAGTAAAATACCTAGTATAATACCTAGTCAAATACCTCAGAGCAAAATATCTATCTCCAAATACATTTTTATTTCCAGTTTGTGCCTATTTTCAAAACAATTTCAAACAAGTCCTTTATCTCAGTTACATTTACATATATGCCAACACTCGATCATCAGACATTCCTCTCTCCTCTATTCTAGCACAATCTACCAAATGCTGCCATACTCAAATCATCCAACAAGAAAATATCTATGTACAGTTAAATTCAAATTGTATATCTTTTTCAGAAAACTCTTGAGACAACTCAGCTACACACTAAAAAATTGATATGTAAGGCATTTGATCACTAAGAAACAAAAACTTCCTTCCAAACTGTAACACAAGTGGAAAAGGATAGAAAACTACTACACAAGACTAAATAACAATTACAATAAACTTTTGGAATAAATATACTCTATAAAGGCATGTGCACTATATACATGTGCATTTAGTTTTTTCTAGAGAGGTACCTGCCAGAAAGATGAAGTGACATTTCCGAAGATGTTTTGTTTTTTATAGTAATGTAAACAATTCAAAATCACTCATAATCATACTCTTTTTATATAATATATTATAATAATCAAATTATATACGTTGGCCTTTTATTACATATTTTAATAATTATATTTCGATTGATGTACACATCAGAAAATTATCTTGGTGCATTGAGTTATACCAAACAAATCTTGGATTGCCCCTTTGCATCAAATAGAAAAAAAGATGTGTCCCACAAGATTTCTTTAACAAAGATTTGTGTTTTAACTTTAAACTATAGTTATCATGTTGATGGAATTTACTGTGCTCCCTATACACTTTTTCAAATAACTATTAGCAATTCTCTTTTATATGAGCATTGCTAATTGACTGAAGTAACACTAAAAATAATAATAACAATTTCATCCTGAATACATTAAACTGCAGTTGAATGAGCCACCTATTTCTGCAGGTGTGCAAAGGTAAGCAAGTTGACACTGTTTCATCATAGTCAATGGCATACAAGGAAAAATAGCAGCAAAAGCAACTTGCTCTTTTAATCAACAACACTCCAAGGAACATTGCAAAAAGCATTGTTATAGACAAATCTGACTATTTTCCTACATAATATTTTTTAACTGAGCTAGTCAGTACTATGCTATAATAGTATAGGTCATTTGTATATATTTGCCAAAGAAAAATGTATAACGTATAACCAAATTTATTTTTCCAGTAATAAAAGTCAATTAATCATAAAATAAACATGTAAATTACACAAAAAATACTCCCAGAAAAACATTAACTGTATTATCAATGTGTATAATATAAATGTACATAGTAGTATTACTGATAAATAAGATAAAATGATCATAAGCAATAAAGTGGCTAGTGTAACACATAGAAAATATATTGTATACTGAATAAGAACATAAAATAGTCTATAAGGATGTATAATTAATAGTGGTATCAAAGTCACTTAAAGAAGGAAGCCTGCTTCCATCACCCCTGTGATGGGAAATACTCTAAAAACTTGGTTCCCCTAGCACTTAGATACTTAAACATAATTTGATTTAGCTTTGTTTTTAAACTCCATAAAAATAATGAAATTGAATTGGTACTAGTACTGGCATTTGGTATTAGGGGTACAAATACTCATGGAAAGACAATCTTGAAATCTTGGCTACATTTAGTTAAAAGATATTCTGAATGAATATTAAGAAGTTGATTGGTTGATATATATTATGTGCAGCTATATGGTTAGCAATGCTAAAAGGATGATTATTAACAAATTAATTAATGTTATTATTAATAATATAATTCTATAAATACTAATTATTCATATAGAATAGATAATATGTATAAAAAGCATTAGTTTTAATATAATATATATAATATATATAATCAGACATGAGAATGGTTTATTGCAGGTACAGCGGAAAAATTATAAACCTCCAATGGGAATCTGGGGTTCAGGGGCAGAGCCCCCTGAAAAGGCCACCCACAGGGGGAAAAAGGAGAAATTTAGACAAATCCTACCCACAAGTGGATATGTTTTAAGTGTTTTTGTGGGATCACTTCCAGTTTTTGAAATAGGCTAAAATGCAAATTGCAGCATATTTCAACACAATAAATAATTGTGCATACCTATGAACGCTTCAGTATGAGATTTTATACTAGAATAAAGCTAAATAGGCACATTAAAAAATAATAATGAAAAAGAAACCTATATGATTTAATATTTGCAGTATGAGTATTACAGTATGTTAATGTCATAAATACTATAGTACAGATAACATATATATAGTTTACACATAAAGTGGAATTTACTTGTGTTGATGTAACCTAAAGTTTTGACACCCTTAGCTGACAAGATTGCAATAAAATATAAACCACAATAATAAAAAAGTTTAGTAACTCATTATCAATTAAACAGAACATACAAACACCCCCCCCCCCCTACATTATTACAGCAGTTTTAAACAAATCACAAGAGTGACCAAAATCACTTCACACACAGCAGAAATCCATCATATAGTGGATGATTCTTGTGTCTGTATAATATAATAAAATTAATTAATTTATAGTAGAATTGTTTGATAGACATTTATTTTTCTATGGATGGGTGGTTAGCAATGGTGAGGGATAATTAGTGACAAATTAATTCTTTATTATTACTATTCATAATAATAAGATTTTATTAATACAAATTATATTTATTAATCATAATATTAATTTATAAATATACAGCGAATTCAATAGAATTCTAAAAACATTAATATCAATATATATCATAAACAGAGTAAAAACCCAGAGTGAAAATAATAACAATTATTATATTAGACAATTTGATTAGTCATGATTGATTGATAATGGTTAAGAATAATAGAGTATATGACAACTGATACAGTCAAAACATACCTAAGTAAATATAATTGATCATATAGATGGGTTGTACATACAATGTTGATTTTTTAATATAGGGACTCCATTTTTGCTGATTTGATAAAATCAGTTCTATAATCAATTCTAATTGATTATATTACATGTATATCAGGCATGAAAACTTGAGAAAAATTCTACTAGCCAGCCAGGCGAGTGGTCAAAAAAAAGTTATTAGCCTGTCAGAATTTTTAGTAAAAAAATTAAAAAGTATATTTATGCATACAATTGAATACAAAAAACATGTTAATATTAAGTTAAGCAATGTCAACTAACTAAATGAAATGGAGTTTTTAGTCCGTGTTTTCTTTGAAAAGCTATTTTGGAAACCTTTTAAGGAGAGGAATAACTATTGAGCCATTGTTCTTGGATCATGACTCCAAATACATTAAAATTGAATGCAATTATTAATATCAAGTATTTCGGTTTATTTGGAGTCATGATCTGAGAATACACAATAGTCATTCCACACCCTAAAAGGTTTTGCAAAATAGATTTTCAGACAAAGAAGAATTAATAACATGTAGCATGTTTTGTTCAACACCAAAAATATGACAACAATAGACTAAGCAAATGTAAATTAATTGATTATATTTTATTAAGTTAAAGGCTGCTAAGTTAACATCTCACTGGGTGTATGTGCATATATATTATATAATACTTTAGTCAATTTAGGGTAGCGCAGATTTCACACTGAGTAAAGAAGCAGAAATGTATTAATAACAGACACTGCATGTGTGGCAGTATAAGCTGTGAACTTTGTGAATACAGGCATGAAAATAGTTACAAATAGAGTAGGAAAACCTATAATAGAAATATGTTTGCCAAATACCTAGTTAGAAAGTTGTATACTTACAAATTAATTGTGTGCAAAATAATATGTCATCATTCTGCCAGCAGTTAATTTATATGTGTGGCTCTAAAAAAGGTGACACTTACAACAACATTCTCTATTGGGTAAGTTACATGAAATTAAATGAAAATATATTTTCTTGCCAAAGCATGGAGTTTTCTCTACATCTAGCCAATGAAAAGAGCACTTACCAGATGGACTAGTGAATTTTACAAACTACTTGCCTTGCATTAAAATCACCTGCCACAGTCAACCATTTTTTTTATCCCTGTACATCTCAACAATTTTTTTCTGTATGGTTATACTTTGATTTAGGTATGTTTTAATATGGTTATCTTTTGAGCTGATCCCATATATTACTATAAATACAGGGTGAGTCAAAAGTTACTATACACTTATATAAAAATTTATTTGTGAATAAATATATAAAAAAGGTATACAGATATAGCAGATAAATGTGTATAAGCATAGAGTAAGGCCTGTAATAATTTTTCATAATAAGTACAGAAAAATTAGGATAAATGTATAGTTCTAATAATAGTTTTAGATTTTCCACATTCTAATAATATCACGGTATAGATAAGTGTATAGTAACTTTTGACTCACCCTGTATAAATTGAATATAATATCTAGAATAGCTGAAATATTCATATAAAAGTATTATATTAAATTTAAATTAATTATAATTTCAAGTTCAAAACTTACTAGTCTTAAGCAATCTAAATTCTGTAGCAGAAAATCTGTCTAAGTGGTTTCTTATTAAAAAAGATATATTCTAGTATAAATACTTCATTAAATATTATATTATAGATTATTAGGTGGGAATTTAGGTTATTATTATTAGTAATAGTTTGATTACGGAAATGTCTAACGGAAATGTAATCAACTATTACGGACTACAGAAATGTCTAACAAAACTATGTATTATGCTAATTTTGAAGTGCTTATCTTCATTCACACTTGATCAAACAGTTACTTGACCAAAGAGTATGTTTAAAATATCACAATTACGAATAATATTTTCAAAACTGTAAAATGGATGTGTCAGACAGACTACATTTTCCAATTACAGTAGACACCTTGTTTTGTGAAAGGCTTCCTTCCCCTTCTTGTACACTCTTACTTTAACTAAATATTATCTCACTTAGCATACAATCTATTGTTATATTCTCTACACTAATAGTAGGAGGTTATCTCCATAGAATACACCTACTTATTCTATGGTTGTACCATATCATGTCTAGTCAGTTGATTATGTGACATATATTTAATTGTTAATTTTGATTTCAACTTTGGGTACACATACTAGTTTTGTGTCTATGAAATGGTGGATGTCTCCAAATGCATTCAGGACAGGATAGATTGCAACTTGGTTTGAGATTGGGAGAAGTTTTTCAGAATTTCATCCTCTTTCCCTCATTATGCTTGCCATTCTGTACATCCCCCACTACAGTGCCCACTACAAGTACATATTTTCCTGTGTCCATAAGAACCAAACTGATCAAAGGATGTCCCTTGGCATGGACACCCTTGAGTCATTGTTACTACTGAAATCACATCCAAAGGGGCCCATTGATGTGTGCAAAGAACTTTCTGATGAATCCTTAGATCAATCAAAATCTGCCCACTATAAAAGCACTCATTAGCTTGTGTCTTTTATTTACTATACACTAAACATTTTCTATACTATTGATGTGTTTTATTGCTATATCTGGGGCTGGCATCATAAAAGGCTATTTGTAGTAATAATAGGCTAGTATTAGTGAGGAAATTGACCAAACAACAACATCCTACTAGGCTACTAGAACTGACTCTATTTGAAAATATTGATTTGATCTATTTGTGGTAAAATATGTACATGTCACACATTAGCTATAAAATTACATCTATGTTTTGCACAGCAATATTGTGGGATTAATATAGTGTTTTAATTGGACTGTATATTCATAGCTAGGGGATTTGTTGCTATAGTGGTAATAAATCACAAATAAAATGCTGCTTTGGGTAGTCAATTAATAGCTTCTATTACCCAGCTAATAGAAATCCACTATTAGCAGAGCTTCATATAGACTTTTGTGATGCCAGCCTGGCCTGTACTTTCAAATATTCAATGTAATTTTAACTGATTTTAATTAAGCATTGCAATTGAACAGATCACACATTGTATTTGTTATTTATTTGTACACATGTTGTCACCTACTATCTGAATACAACATTTATACATTATATTATGCCTTTTAATCAATTTTTAAGGTGTTTCATAATATTTAAAAAATACATTTAATTTATAAAAATATGGACAGATTTTCAAAATTTAGTGTGACCAGGTCTGAATTAAGCTAAAATAATAAAAAAAAATGTTTGATAAATGATATCATGATAAAATATTTGTATCTGGCAAAATATTATATACAACCTAACCCTAACCCCCTATAATTTTAGATAAAATAATTTTTGCCTTAAAATCAACAACTGTTATTCACAATTAATTCAAATTATTTTATTAAATCAGTAATTTAAACAT
>JAYRBW010075471.1:0-77500 GCA_036023295.1 Invenusta paracnida | reverse complement strand
AAAAACAATAATAAGGAAGATATCGACTTTAGAAAGTGACCTAATAAAAGACGGAGATTATCTAGAAATGTATTTTAGCAATAATCATATATATAATTCCAAAGTCGACAAATAAAAGTATAACATGTGAAAAAGTATTATACACTATTATGACAATATTGAGATATGTTTGGTATTTAAAAGTGAGAAATATCTTTTGCAAAATAAATAATTCCGCAAAAGAAACATACTTATTATCATAATGAAAAAATCCAACTATATATACTAAAAGAAAATTTTCTATACAACACTAATCCTGAAGGAAAGTTAAAATCATCAACATGATTATTATTACTGTCATAAAATTTGATACTCAAGTTTTATATGCGTTAATAATATGTATCCATAACATTTTTGTTATATTATGATATTTATTACTTATACTTATACACCAAAGTTCATCGAAAATAATTGTTCAAATAACTACAGAAATGTGTTATGGACAAACTCGATTACAAGTCTGTTTTATACATCTGGAAAATCAGTTTGATATGTATCTATACTCTGTATATAACATGAATTTTATGAGTTGCATGCTGAAATGGTAAATCAATAGTTCAATGATCATCTAACTTATTATAAGTGTATATATGTAGAAGAAATATTAGGAACTTGATATATAACTACATTGAAATAATTTCGGATTACTACAAATTATTATTTTATAAGAATTTTGATTCACATGAGAAAACACTTTTTGTTTATCGTTAACTATTTAAAAGCAGAAAATAGATATAATCAAATGTATGCATAATGTAAACAACACAATATAATATGAATTACAAAATATATTCTATATTCAAGCAAAATAAAGTAGTTCGCTTAGTAGTATTATTTTAATCCTTATTAGAAAGAGATAAAAAGATTGGATTAGAAGATTAAATTCATTATACATATATAAATATATTCAAAATCCTTATCAAATATGTTAGTCGATAATAATGAATATATTTATGTATATAGATAAAATAGGGAGTTATATTAGAAAATATTATAGAAAGAACGATTATATAAAACATACATTATAGAATACAAAATATTTTCATAGCTTTAAATTTAATAGGAAAACTATCAACATTAGGTCAAGAACAAAACAGGCTATAAAAATCAATTACAAAACAATTAAAAATCTGAATAATGAATAAAGATTATAATTTTTCCGTACCGGATCGACTGACTGTATTTTAAAAACACCCGACTATAGACATACATTTTGCAAGTGTTTGCGTTTTCGTATGTTTGTAGTGAAAAATAAACCAAAGAACCGCTTGGTGGTTTTGTGGATATTGTATTACAAATAAGCAGTTGTGATCAAAAGTCATTAATTAACTTAATATATTAAATTTAAATGAAATATAATAAACATCGTGTGTGTACATGAAATATGATCTAATAAAATGCAAAACGTGCTATGTACGACAAACTATCAATAAATAAAAAACATTTAATAAGTTAAATACAACGTATTTTTTGTGAAAATTTATATGTTTAAAATAGATATATATTAAATAAATATTGCGTCTATTTTACATAACAAATAAATAGAAATTGAGTGCGTGTTAGACTTGTCTAGCCTGTAGGTAAAGTATTTGTGGTGCCTCCGTTTTAACGTATAATGTAATAAGATATCAAAGCTGTTGATTCTACAAATGTTAAAGTTGCGGTATACAAATTAACCATCTATACCCAAGCACCTTCGGGTATAAATGTTTTAATAGCATTTTTGGCTTTTCTTATCCTTTGAACACAAAAATCTGGACAAAATAGGGGAGCTCAGAACGTCCAGAAAAATCAGATGAATTTTTGCAACGGTTCGCTATATCGTTCGAATGCGTCACGTTTATCATGAAGAATGAAAAATTAATGTTGAATTTGTGTTAGGTCTAGATTAATAATGAATGTATGAAAGCATTTAATAGAAACAAGTCGATTTGCCTATTCACTGAAGAAACAGAAAATAAATTGATCTCAATGGCTAAAGTATCTGTGCCGTATATAGTTCGCGTTTCTTATTACACTCGCTGATATGATACTATATATATATATATGCATATAATAAAGGTAATACTTTAATCATACCAACAGCTATAATAATCCGAATGTACCAAGAAAATCAATAAGTCATTAATCCAGCTATATAGATTTCACTGTACTTTCTACACCGTTCCTAAACCCGGTGAAAGCAGCAGTAGCAGAATCTCCATGTCCTTCCACTAACAAACCATACAGTACTACGGCACGTTTAGAAATACACATGATGCGAAAAGTAGGCATGGGGCAAACAATTACCGCGTGCGCCCATTCATTTGGGACTTTTTATACATGACAAGTTAAAAGAACATAAATTGTGAACTCCATGTAAGAAAAATAAATAATAAGAACAATGAATAAGTCTAAGAAGGAAAATAATATGGAGAATGGGGAAAACAAAACATTAAAATGAATAAAACCATGGAGAAAAATTAGACAAATAAAAAGAATAACGAAAAAATAAAACAAAAATAACATAGAATACAAGGAAAAAATAAAAGATACTAAGAAAAAAATGTAACTTTACAAATTAAAAGAATACCGAGCAGTGTAAAATTCAAAAAAAGAGTACGGAAACAATAAGATGAATAAAATTGCGTAAAAATAAAAAGTTTAAAAAATGGGATAAGAGTACTGCAGTTTAAATATGCAAATAGTTAAAGGAAAGAGAGAATAGATAGCACACATGTTAAAATAGTAAGAAATAGGGTTGTCTGTAACATGTGTGACAACTATTTCTATAAATATTGTGATACTGCTGTAATGCAATGCAACTGAAAATATTCAACTAAAACTCTGCCGTGTATCATTACTGTGTACTTCTGATGATAAGTCAAAGTGACAAAAACGTCTATTCGTCTTCTGAACTTTCCCCTTCTATGATTTTTGATAAGCCGTTAGATAGACATGAGGAAAAATGACAATTTATGTCGTGTGGTTCTAGGTCTTATACTGGAAAACGTAGAGAGGGCATAATTTGATAGAGAATAATATCCCATCCCCTCTGCGGGCAGACTGAGGGCAAGTGGAGGGTTCAATCAGAATCTTTCCTCCCCAACTTTGGACATCGAAGATGGTTTATTGAAATTATGGTGAATATTATACATGGTACATCATCATATGACATTATGCAAAAAGTAAACTTTGGGTGTTAGTATATTGCAAGATTTTGGGTCAAAATGTAGGCTGAATGGAATGACACATACGGTTCAGAACTCGTACATCAGAAGATATCGGAAAATGCCAATGTCACTTACCTCCTGGCATGTCGGCTGCAGTTCTTCTTCTGTCTTCATTTTCATCGTCACTCAACTCCTCTATAAGCGAGAAGAGTAATGGGAGGGGAGGGGGACGGTAAATATGTAATTTGTAATATGTGTCAAAAATGGACCAAGAACAGAATAGCATAGGACAGGGAAAATGTCATCCGCTCGCTCTAATAATAAAGAATTTTCAATTTATATCTTAGATCAGTATTATGGTTAACTTTGACGATGAAAATAGATAGCAGAAAAATCATTTTCATATTAATTATTAGAATATAACAGTAACTCACCAACGATTGCATAGAGCAATACAGATTACACATATAGGTAGTATTAAATGTAGCTATTATTTATTGTGGTCAGTAAAATATGTTTTATACAATATGCAAAGTAGTAAACGGATAAAGTTAAACTAAAAAATATAAACTAAGTATCAAAGAAATGACAGAGTACAATCAGAAAGCTATTAAATACGTATAATAAAAGGAAAATGAAACATTTAAAACCTTATTTCATATAAATGAAACCGTTATCAGAATAAAAACAATCAGAATTCGACAGTAGAACCACTAATTTGTAATCATCTAAAAAAACCATTAACAAGTTAACCATGAAGAATTTTACATGTTTAACTACTGATTTTTGTAAAGTGAACAGCAATCTATCAAAGATTATTAAATGCCGGCAATACTTTAAATATTCATATTGTTTATTTATTTCCATATTGTACGCAATATATGCTTTATTTCAAGTTCAACAGTCCCATTGTAGTATTAAATATATTTCCCTTTTAATAATACCAGTTCTATCTATAGAGAATCTGTTTGTGAATATCGATAGTATACCTGTCTATATTTCCTTTTAACATATAATTGGAACCAAAAGTTTATATGCAAATGAGCTTCCTTCTGGTTTTAAATACGATACGAGATGAGTTTTGTGTTAGTCGAGATTTCATTCTATTATATAGGTAAGTGGTAAAGGTTCTATTTGCGGAAGTATGTATTCGAATATGATAAGTAGCTGCTGAATTGAATGTAAAAGATTTCATGTATCCTAAAAATCTTATCTTTTCTAAAAATTAGTATCGTCTTAAAATTCGTATATTTTCATTTGTTTGTTTAACATCTACCAAAAAAAGAGAAATTGAATTTTTGAAATATTTTGCTATTTATATTCAAATTTCAGATAGTTTTGTGAACGATTTGGAGCAATCGGAATTACGATAATCATATTAATTGGATGAAAACATCAGACTATACATGATCTTATGTAAACCAATTTTATATGTATACTACTAATATTCGACAATACATACATACATATGTAACAGAAAACTTAAAACAGAAATTAAATTGTAATACTTTATTATGGAGAGAGATTATTTTTAAAACTAACTTATTTCACAATTATGATACCAGAAGTAAGCGTTGTTATAATCTTTGTTATAAGTGTAAAATAAAACAATTTGATAACATTAAAGGTTCTCATAATTTTGTAAACAAATTCAGAACTAACAATTTGACACTAAAACTTTGAAAAAAATGAGTATTGTCCCTAAAAATATGTAGGTATAAATAGTCAAAACCCTGTAATATAATGTTCATTAAAAATGTAGATATCGATTTCTAAATTTGTCATTTAAAATTTTCCACATACATTTAAAGAAATCAATAGTTTTAAGGATCATACACAACTTTTGTAATATCTTTCATGAGGAATAAATTCGTTAAAATGATATTTATATTTTCAAACACTTTACAAATGTGAGCAAATGCAACATCATGATATAGAGCGGTATATATATAGACTATATATTTAAAAGTACACATACCAGCGTATTCGAGCCACTCCTTGTAGCCCTCATAATCGCGTTCTTGTTTTTTGGCTTCGCGCTCCTTTTGAAATTGTTCTTTCCGGTCGATCTTCTGTTTTTCTTTGGAGAATTCTCTGCAAAATAATAATTAAAATATTTATTATACTGAAGTATTATTTAGTATGTTTTAATAGTTAGTAAAAATATGTCAACAACAACAGTCTTAATATGTGGATAAAAGCATAAGAATTATATCTATTTATGTAGGTCGTGTTTTCGTATCTTACAAAAAAGGAATCAAATGAAGAATCAAAAAGTAATATTAACTTGTATATTTATTATTTAGAACATAGTTTTATATTGTACATGCCATCATTATCTAATTACATAATATGTCACAATTCTCGTCTTTAAGACTAAATTCTTCCATAAACGACAAAAATCATGGACAAGTAGCCTGGTATCATCTATAAAAGAACAACAGAAGACGAAGAAGAGCGTCATTTGAGTGATTGCTGATAGGATAGATGGATAGAGAGGTAGTAAAGTCATAATTGAGAGGAAGAAGACAGAATTTCCAAGAGATAATTGAAGACATTTCGATGAGTAGGTAGTTAGTGAGCAGTGTCGACAGTAACTACTCTATACAGTGTTGGCGCAGTCCACAGTAGTATATAAAGACGACTTTCCCTTTTTAGCAAAGTATAACGTCCTTCTTTGTTGAATTGAAAGAAGAGGTCGACTGTGTTGTACGTGAATGTGCATTCTTTTTCCTAAGACTTTTCCTAAATGTAATATAGTTATGAGGATTACGTGATAGCTATATAGACCTGACGTGCTTCCAAATTATCAAATCAGAATACACATACACGTAGATGTTTGGTAATAATGGACAGTTACTCCCACCCCCCGCGTCTTAAATCACTCTTTTTGTTGTTAAATAGACTAAGGGGTCCATCGTCTGAATAGGTAGGTACTTTTAAAATAATAAATGGACTCATAGTAGCCCACTGCTCTATATAAATAAGGATGTCCACTTTACGACATCTCAGTTTTGTCGTGTCCAATAACTACTGTCTATTATAAATAGAACAGTGTTAGTTAGTAAAAATGATTGATAATAATTATCAGTGAGTCCCAGTTATAGTTAATTATGACAGGAGCTATTCAATTTAAAAGAGCATCAACAACTATACATTATATTACATATAATGCGACTTTTCTATATTCCGGCGTGCGTTAAAACTGGGACAAGGTAGAGATTCAATTTGTGTATTAATATGCCTGTCGTATGTGTTATTAAAATATTTGTTCTAAACAAATTTCTTAGAAAAGGATATAGTCTGCCAAGAAATATCACTTAGAAAGTCTTTTTAACATTATACTGTTATGTTATTATATACATCTACATGACATTATTATACAAATCTACACAAATATGACATACAAAAATAGACTAACTATAGAACATATATCTAAAGTATATATTTTTTCAAGTATATCCGTATGTATACGTAAACTATTACGTAACTATTGTATGAATTTATTATTATCGTCTTAAGTGTATTGTTGGCATAGTTGTACCTGATGGCATAACTGTTGTATTATTTATTATTATTGTCTTAAGTGTATTGTTGGCATAGTTGTACCTGATGGCATAACTGTTGTATTATTTATTATTATGTACATATACGGCATATGTATGGTGTGCGCCTCACTTCTCAGAAACTCAGTATGTATATATATGCAAACAATGGTGATTTTTAAAAGATGATATTTGACTTTTAAGAATAATTGATTTGTTTACATGAAAAAACACTAATATTTAATTTAAATTCATTTAATACCCGTAACTATGCTTTACCGGGGTAATCTATATATTGATTTAAATCAACATTAAATATATATATTAACATTAAACAGTAAATGTATATATCATTTAAAAGAGTATGAATTTATGTATAATTTTTAAGTTTAATAATTATTTTTTGTAATAATCTTGTTATATAAAAGCATTATTGTGTGTTTAATAATGTATTCTATTCGAATGATTTGTTATTATGCACACTATGGCTAATATGTTTATACAAAACTACACAGAACATTCGCAGTGTAATTAAAAGTAAAGTATGTTAATCCTTTAATAATACAAATTAGTAAGATTCAAATTACAAATAAATTCACTAAATATATTTTCTTCTGAAGTAAGGTACATACATACATACATCCTATTAAAGACAATTCGAAATACAATACCGCTAGTACTGTAATATGAGCTCTAATACCTGCATACAGTATAGGAAGGAATTACTGAGTGTTTCCATCAAATATTATGGAAAAAGAAACAAACGATCGCAGTCTCTTTGAATTAGAAATGAAAGCTTTGGAAGAGAAGAAATATATTTAAAAAATCAAACTTTATTTTGCTTTTGTAACAAAAACAGAATTAATTGTGTGCATCACGGAGTAGCATTAACGAAACTGTTTGTCTAAATTTAGGAAACTTTGGAAGTATTTAATTCCTTGCTTTATTCACTAATATTTTTCAAAAAATCTGTTTCTTAAATTTTATATGTAAATAGGTTTACAAAATGAAACGAAAAAATAATAATTACATTTGTTTTAAACCAAAATACATATATATAATATATGAATGTGTGTGCGTATATATAATAAATAATGCAATATGATATAAGAGAAATTCATATTCTATAACAAAAATAATGTAATACCCAATTAAAGCACAATATAAATTTATTCAAGGATTACATTATGGTTACAATTGTTATTGGGTACAAATCCGTTATTCATCTACACGCCATAGAAATGTGGCATAATTTGTTTATAGCAAATATCGCGATAGCCTTAAATATACAACATGAACATAGTTATCTATAGGTTAAGATATGTATATATATATATATATAAATAAATATCCTTTTTTCATATCATACAATTATTAAGTAGCCACACTAACATTAAAGAAAAACACCATTTTTGTTCCCAAATAAATAGTGATATGATGCACCGATGAAATCTCTAAGCGTAAAAAAGTTCATATATAAGATATAAACAATCTTAATACTTAATATACTCATGCTAAACAATAAGGAAACAAATAATATAATCAAGTAGTTTGAACTTGAAAATAGCTACGACTAGAATAAATAGCTAAATAGTCTAGTTTAAATAGCAAAGTCTAGAAAATATCCGTGATTCAGGCTGAAAATAAATAGTGCTCTATTTTCAGACATTGCATCAGCGAGATTGCCTCGCTATAGAGTATGAAAATTGTACAAGCACCGACATTTATTATCTCTATGATTAGGAGCAGGAGAGTGGAATAAACCCACGACTTACCCGCTAAGAACACCAAGAACCAGGTTGAGAACAAAAAAGGATCCGAGAAGAATGAGACTGACGAAGTAGAAGCAAGGCCACCAGTGCCCAATAGAGTCATTAATCTGAAGGATATTGAAGAACAGAAAGGAATGAAGTTGAAACAGGCGACGAATAATTAACTCAAGCCGTTATTTGAAAACTATTGAAATAGTTTTAGACACAAATTATACAAGATAACAGCGTAAAACGTTTCTCATTTCCCAATTTTTGTACATTTTTATAATTTTCTTTATTGAAATTGAATCAGTTCCCGATGTTTCTGAAAATAGGTTAATATTATTTATTTTAAAGAAAAAAAGAAAAAATACGAAAGTATTAATACAAATTTTACAATTTTAACGTTAACCAAATAGTTTAATAATTAATATAAATAAAGTCCGTTTGATGACCTTGTGACATTTAACACAAAGGTAATTTTACATTTAAGAAACGTTGGTGATAACTCTAATAATCAGTACTTTTTTCAAGTTTTCCAGGAATTTGAAGTTTAAATAAATAGCTTTTGTGGTTTAAGGGCTGGGCTGCATACAGTGATTTATTTCACAAAGTTAATAATATTCAAAACACGATTTATAATTCAAGATTCTAAGGAGTCAATAACTCACAAAATACATGATATCAGTCCATCCCTCCATGGTGACACACTGGAAGACTGTGAGCATAGAAAACATGATGTTATCGAAGTTGGTGATGCCAGAATTAGGTCCTTCCCATCGCATAGGCGTCCTCTCCATGTCCTTACAAATGAAAAACACCCCATTTTCAGGTTCATTTATGTCGTCACAGATGTAGCCGCCTTTAGAGGTTGTGTCATTGTTGCAGGGCTTTGGTGAGAGCATCATGTCTCCTGCATCGTGGAAGATATAAGAAAGATCAACGCATAGAAATTAATCCGTATATACGCGACAAATAAACACTTTAAATGAATAATCATCGAAACACATAATATTTAAGATAAAAACAGAATTTGATTGGAGGACTTGGAGGACATTTATTTATTACACTTCTTTTTCGCAGTTTACTACTATTGCACATAAGAAGTAGTACACTAATTGAGTATAGCTAAAACATATAATTATATCTTTTAGCTATAGTCGATTAGTGTACCATTTCAGGTATTGTTTAATAAAATATGTATTGAATGAAATTGTTAAATATAACTATTTCTACTTCATTTAAGAAAAAATATATATGTATATATAAAAAAAATATAGCAATTATATTTTTAATTTCGCGTTAATTAAATTTCTGAAACAGATTTGGATAATTGACGAAAATCTAATTTTCAAATTGCTACACTATAATAAATATAGACAACCAGTCTATATTTGCACACTAAAATAACTATCTATGAGAGTATGTATATGCATTGGAGATTATGTTTCTTATGTGAGATTGAAGGAGGGGAAAACGTCTTGATTAATATAAACCATCCACTATAAGAGTCTACAATACTTCAGTAGTGTCCGTAGCCAGAAACGTAGGGCAATATTCTATATCTCGTTAGTCTTCCCCTAAACTACGCCTTTTTAGTGTTAGACTTGGTGACATTGGTCAAAAATTATTTTCTTTACTTATTACGTAGGTTGGAAAATTCCAAATAATGGTTCCAAATTCCCCGTATTATCTAGATTTATTTGCAAGTGGCATTTTATTTAAGATTATTGTTACATATCGTCAAAATAAAGGAGATATCGATATCGATTCACACATCAATTTGTTTAGCGGTTTAAAAAGTTAATTTGGTATTTTTGCGATTTTGAAGAAATTCTAATGCAATTTGAAATATACTGTTTCGATTTAGGAATAAATGACTCCAATTAATCATTTAGAGTAATTTTATAATCTATAAAAATTATTATAACCAACATAAAAAATAGACAATACGTAAATAAACCGTTTAAAAGCAAATCAAATTAGGAGTTTTATGGTATATTCCAATGATGGAAAAAGCCACTGTTGTACTCGCAGTATTGAAAGTGTACAGAGAAAAGGAAGATATGAAGTGGTCATGACCTACCTCATATCTGTACAACTGCACTCTTTAATTCTACAATTATAAACCGTATCGCAATAAGTTGCGTTCCCTGAAGTCTTGCACACCACAGTAATCCACGTCTATCATAAGAGCATGACCAGGGTGTCAATGCACAACACTAGCTTACATGTAAAACACGGTTAACAAATATATAATTTATGGCTGCCGTAAGATATTCTTTCACTCCAGCCTCAATGCTTAATTGCTGTTAGTTGCATTCCATGATACACACACCATTACTGCGGAATCAACATAGTGGTTTAGCTGCTCAATTGAAGCAAGATTCATATAGCATTAAGGATATAAGGTAGAATATAGCACTATTATTTCCTGCTGTAAAGAAATTTATACGCATGTTTATTGTATAGTGTATAAAAAGCAAAATGACATCTCCAATGGCAGGATGGCAAGATATGTAACATAACAAAGTAACACTTCATAACAATAAAACAAGTTAACAATATTGTCCTATTTTAAACTTATAACTCAATTACACAAATTAGCAAAGTACGTACAAATATTGTACATTTCAGTGAGTCTAGTTATTATTTATTCTATAATCTATAATCTAAAGAGCTTGGCCATTATTAAATTATTTTTATCTGATCTTGTTATATCTCTGCTCTGTTGTCGATGACACAGAAATCAAAACTTGTCTTACAGCGGATGTATCTGATAATACTCATAATAATTGTCTCTGTATATAGGCCCTTATGGGAGGTGCAGTGGAGGAGAGTTATTATTCCGTCTTTCTCTCCCTGCCTCTTTCAAGATTGTAGTAAAAATTAATTTCCTATATTCCAAGATAATTTCTCGGGCGAATTAGGCCCCCAAAATCGCTCTGAGTCAATGTTTCGCCCTAAAGCATTTAGTAATTACCCACATCTCCGTATGCATTGTACAAGCACATCTTCATAATAACTACATATATAGGTAACACATATTTTCGATGAAGAAGCAGATTCTGGACAGTGGGTGAAAACAGCTACGACATTCCGGTCAATCAATTGTGGGGACATGGCCAAAACTATTGATACAAGAAAATCAAGAGATGAATAATTCACTGTTAGGTCCACCTAAACACTCTATTACCTTCCCCGTTGTATATGACGTCAATACTCATTATTGATTGATAGAGTATAGCTGGTGATAGTAGGGGTTCAGGCAATCAATCACTTTCACAATCTACACAACCCATTTTTATTGACTATATTAAAAGAAAACAAATTAAAGGGGAAAAAATTAGAATTTTTTTAAGTGCAAGCTTTTAGTCAGTTAATGAATATATTATATACCTCTTAATTAAGTGATGTAAGATTGAAAAACGAAAGTTTTTAACGAAAATACTAATGTGACCAATTTGGATTAGTATAAAAAACGTATATCATATATCACAAAGAAATGAAAATACAAATCATGAGTAAAATGAAAAAAATGACTACAACAATTTTAATTAGAAACATTGGAATATTAGTTTCATTTCCATTATCAAAATCGCCAAAATTAAAAGAAGACAATTTATAACTTTGGACATCCGCCCGCAAATGTATTGTCTTCAAAGTATAAAATTACCAAAAATAGACGAGGGCTTAAAATAATGATTGAACTTACAGGCATTGATTTTCCAAGATGTCACTAAGGTGTGAAAAATAGTGCTTTATAAAGTTATTCTATATTATATATTTTAGAAAACAGTTTTTCGAGATTCCGATATTCTTATTTGTGAAAAACACTAGATACTTAACCCAAACAAGCAAAAGTCAACTCTAAGAATGATTTTTTTTCTGAGAAAGTCTATCAAAGAAAAAATTTAATTAAAGTAGGATTGATTATAATTAGTTAAATATTTTCAAATCAATTATTAGACTTACAAAATATAATTTAAAAACTCAATTATTTCTCCGCAGAAATAAATGCAATAAGTAACGTAAATTTAAAAGATTATTTTAAAACACATTCTTATTGAACGTACACAAAGTATATAAATATTATAGGCAACCGTATTTATTCCAAATAAATCATGAAACAAAAACAATATATATTTAGTCTCCGAAATAATTGATTTACATTTTGCATTTGAAGTTGGTAGAAAAAGATATTTAAATTTAGTTTAAAATACGCATGTAAATTTACAAAAAAGCACGTATACATATAAATAATTTTGGATGATTGTGTCAGTATTGTTAATGATATTATATATTAATATCTTTAAATAATGTCTTGACGGAAAATTTAATCATGAAAATTTTAACATCGAATCGATAAAATAAAAACAATTCTTTCGTGAATGTATTTTCTATTATATTTACAATTACATATAGTTCACAATTTTATATTATAGACACATATTTTACACAGTGATTTCAACGTAATTTATTTAAAATCTTTTTCTTCCGAACATTTGTAGAAATGAGTTTATACAAACGTATAGAACATTTAATATGTGTATGAGTTAATATACAAACGTATAGAACATTTAATATTGACGACAAACTTTTAATGAAGATAATAAAAAATATATCAATACTAACTCCACTTTAACAAAAAAACAAATCACAAAATAAAATTAACTTGCAAATAATAATCAAAATAGCACAGGTTGTATTTTTATAATACAAAAACCACAGCTCAATATTAATTATGTAGATTTTCAATATAAATATCAACTAATACAACGAGTTTTAATATACATTTTTAGATTTCTAGATATTTCATCGATATCGGATTATATTATTGAACAATATAATCTGTATAATACGAAGTTCGTCTATGTAAAATACAAAATAAATGCTTTATAAATATTAAACTAATATCAAAAATAGTAAGTATATTGATAAAATCATCGTCCATAGCGAGAATAGAACAGAAAATATAGAAACACGCGTAACTGCTTGGAATATCACAAAATATTAAGTTAATCAGTAATATTGTCCCTCATTTAATAATAACTCCACAATATGATGACAATTATACAACTAATATTAAAACTTTACCACCGGCTATATGAAGGAAATATTTTTGTTTTCATTTTCATAACACGGAGCTGCTAATACCATAAATATTACAAATAAATATTTAAAAGAAAAATTATATGTATGTACACGTTTGGTTTACAGGTGGGAAAACTATAAGGCGCTTCACGGAGAAAGTTAACACTTAAAAGTATATTCCCAGATGTAAAGAGTTTTATCTATACACACCTTTCTATTTCGAAACACATTATATATTATATGTAGATGTATATATGCGAATATATAATTAATTATAGATTTAAAATTAAACTCTCAAATTAAAAAAAACAATAATACATTTTATTAAGATATAATAACCTGGACATATAACATACTTAGTCAATATATACAACATTATATAGACTATAATTAACCACCAATACATCTCATATCTATATCTAATAAAAATATTAGTCAATTTTCTACTATTTTGCATTCATTCACAATTGGAAAATGTTCCTTTAGAGAATCACAAAATTATCTGACACTTTCTGTCATTTTTAGGGTCATGATCCACCTTCATGTCTAGCTTGTATATAATTTGGCTACTGACATAATATGATATCAATATACTGTTTATATGTGCATAAATAGACCGCTGGAAATCATTATTACCGGCAGTACCGACGATCTATGTATAAACAGGTTCACACTCCAATAATATGAAGACTATATACATGAGAAGTCTACATACGAATGTAGTTCCTAAACTTAAATACACACAATAAAATTAAGTATATTTAGATACACACACACCATAGTATGAATGGCGTCAAAGATATTTATGGACTAAATATGTATATTATACATGCTAAACTTAACATTTTTGACGACGGTTATAGTTTAATGAATTTACCTGATCGTTTGCACTATTCGGGTTTGTTGTATTATATATGTATCCATAAATGGAAATACTTAAACATTTATATATATATATACTCGTAAAGCGATATTTTCATAGGCCATATAAATACTCCCGAAAGTAGTAAGAAAATATCATTTATGGTGTCTATTTAGAATAAAATATGTCAAATGCATAGAAGTGATTGATACATGATAAGTGATTCAAAATATTCACAGAAACTCTTCAATGTTAGACACACATTATATATTTTTTGCATTTGTATTTGGATATTTGAATTACTTATTATAACAAGTCCTCAACATTCATGGTGTTATTTCTTTATGAAAACTAATTAAAAATCGAATAATCACCCAATATATTAGAGGAGTAAGCATATAAAAATTGGATATAAATAATATTATAGTGACCACAGAAACTCAAAAGGTAATTTCCTTTAAAGTATATCAACACTTATTATCTGCAGTTAACAATTTATATATTTCGGATAATGAATGACCGAGTGACTATTATAGTTGTTTTATATAACAATCTCGACCATTTCAAAACGTATAAGAATTAAGTCTACTTCACAAATTCAAGTAAATTATTACAGTTTTTTTAAACATATTTTTCGTTAAGTTTCAACCTGTAGAGCAAAGAAATATAATTGAGCGACTACACACATAGTCATTCCTTTTCTTTAGTACATATTATATGTTACAGTGGATTTAATCGTCATGCAGAGGAATAAAGTGAATGAATGATACATTAAAATCATCAATCGTGATTTAAATTTCAATGTTTAATCTCCTGTGCCGTCAGCGTTGAGACAACCTTCTACATTAATTTCAATCCGAGGCTACATCCCTCCCCCCCCCGACCCCCAAAACACCTGTATCCCGCGGCTATCCAAGACAATCATAAGAGAATTTTTACAACAATACACACTCGAGTAAATAGAGACAGCCAAACAGAAGGACACAGAAGAGTGTTTCATTTCCAAATTGGCATGTCTCAGACACTAATTAACCTCAGAAATAACGAGAAGAAAACTTGGAGGCGCAATGCGAGAGTGTCCTCTAGCAGATCTTTTAATGATTCATGAAGCGCAATACTTGTCGGCAAAACAAATGTGTCCTTCAAATGTGTCGTCTCTCTCACACACAGCACAACAGCTCGAAGGTGAGACTGCCCTGTTATCGATGACATATTAATATGAGAAAGATTGTACTGTCATTATCGCCTACCAAACCTGCCTCCAAGCTCATCACTCACAGAGATATGCTGAAGCATCTTCTCCTTTTTGAGATGGTAAAGGAAAGCTGGGGCATGCATGTTTTAGAAAGATTTACAGCTGCTATAGAGCAAGAAAACACGCTAAACAAGTTGTAAAATGGCATTCTCGTAAAATCATTGTGGTACTTATAGTAGCAATCAATCTAATGGATCGTGTACTTAATGCAGTGTTCCACAAATTTAAATTATTTTTTTATTTTATAGAAAAGGGGTTAACCCAATATCTTACAATAAGACAGGTATAATACACCCGATAATAAACAGAATTGCAAATATATTTAAGAATCGAAATGTTTACAATAAGAGAAATCAATATAAACATATATTATGTGGTATATTTTTTGTGCAATTATTTTTATAATTTACTGAGAACACTTGTAAAAGTTTAAAAAATTATATACAATATTTTGATATATATATATATATTAAACATATTAAATAGTCTCAATTTTTTTTAACATAGGCAATAATATTGAGGCTCAGAATTACAAATTTAAAGAGCTGAATGCTCTTTCTGCAGCGAAATATGTGCATCAATTGTGAAAAAAATTTTTTATCAAAAGGAAATATTATATTAAAAGAAAAATGATTTCATAAGAGAATTTTTAAAGCGTTCACAAGTCTATACTGGGTATAGATATTCCTAATGGATCATGGTTAAATACAGGAAATGATGACCACATACGAACTATAACCACTCCTGAAAGATGCATTTATGACAAAATTATGTATTGCAAACTTAGTAGTAAGTGTAATATATATCAAGAGTGCTGGGCATAATACGCCTTGGATGAGCATGTGCATTATAGATCCATGGCTGTAAACTTCGAGGAACCTACCAGTGACATTGTTGTAGCAGGTGGCGTGCAGTTTACTGGCGAAGAGTTCCAGTCCTGTGATGGCATAAATGATGATAACGAAGATAACAAGCAAGGCGATGTGAAAGAGTGGCACCATGGCCGTGAAAATGGAGTTCATGACGATTTGAAGACCTGGAAGGGAGTCGGGACAAACGTTAGTGAAACGATTACAAAATTATCTATTTTAGCATTATTTATGGTCAGAATGACAATATTCATATTATTGATTCAATGATCAATTACCGATTATATCGAATATATAAAAAATGTACTACTCAAATGATATCGATTACAACTACTATGCATTAATTATATATCGATTTGTATCGGTTTTATCCAGAAATATGCACTAAGAATAACAAATAAGACCTGCCTTAGCATTTCATGTTCAAAATGTTATACAATAGTCCTACTATATTGATATCACTTTAACTCAAATTTTAGGTATCTAAAAGAAAAGGTGGGTTTTAAGTTATTATTTAAATAATGCAATGCAATGTTTTTAAAATTGAAATTGTTTAATTATTTAATTACTTAACTATTTGAACGTAAATTTCCATTGAATTACATGTAATTAATTGCAAAAAAACTCTATGGTTATCAATATGTAAATAAAAAACATAATGTAACAAATCAATTACATTTCTTTGTATATGTATATATCTTTAAAAATATCTTTAAAAACGCCCGTAACTACATTCAATGGCGATATATTGACGCCATATATTGATTATTTTGTTAAATTTTGTATAATACTTGAGTAGAATGTCTATCCTGGAATAATTATATTTTAATATGTTTTATTCTCAATTAAATTATGATGTAAAAATCCATAAATATTAATTAAAAACAGAAAATACACATGTATAGTATTATTAAACAAGTACATACTATTCGTTATGAAAAAAGTTATACTTGAAATTTAAACCTTCACTACTGTATAGGTAGATAGAATATATGCATATTTGATGTACACATTGCATGATGTAGGCTTATCAGGAATGGACATTAATTTTTCACAAGGCTACTTCCAATCAAGTGCATATATAATGTGTACCAAACTGTTATACTTTCTGCAGTGAAAACATGAGAAATTGGTTATAGAAAGATGGAAAGCAGAATAAGTACATGTATATATACGGACATTTACACGACATAAATCAATCATCACAAACATGACAGGCACCCATATGAGTACAAGTTAGACTTTGTGTTGAAATAAAGTAATACACTCTGACAAAATATTCTAAAATCAAAATTATTTTAAAATTATCTTAACCATCAAAATTATCAAAACCCACCATGAAAAGGGTTAAATATTATGCTTAAATTCTGAATTAAAACCAATCGCTAGGGAAATATATTTAAGCTGTCAAATATAATCGTTCGAGTTTTATTAATAAATAATTCACTTGATTATCAATAACAATTTATTCAACCTTTCTAAACTCCTCCGTTTAAATATATATATCCAGAATAAACGTTGTTTTTCATCGAACTATAATTGGTTATTTAGGACATAACCAAACAATCTGCATTGTCGTTTTTTCTCCCGTTTGGCGCAACTTAAGTTCTTAACTTGGAAAAAATTTATATGTGTATAAAATTGATTGGAGCAATTAGACTATTAATATATATCCACAGACTTTTCATAATAAATGTCATATCTGTGTTTTTTCATCCGCGTTGATCGTACATATATTTTTCAACTTAACGCCACTAAACGAAATATTATATTTTCTCTTAGATATCTCTCTAAGTTATTAAATCAATACATTACTATATAGATATTATAATTGCATGCTCTAATATTAAGGGCAATGAGAGCAAGAGCACATTAAAAACAAATACACACACACACCCACACTAGAGTATAACCTTCCACACTGCACCCCCCTCTTTCTATCTATCTTTTAATCCCGATATTTCCTTATATAATGTTACGTTATTGCCGTTTTTTAATACATTAATATATCTGATCTAAATGGCCGATATGATTATGGTTTTTTAGATGTTAAAGTCAAAAAGAACAAATATATTGAAATACATTATTTTAAATATAACTTAAAATAAAAGCGCATAACAATCCTATACAGAAAAAGCAATACGTAAAGGACAATTAAAATACAGAACATTGTTAGAAGTGAAATTATACCTTCAACTAGAGATGAAGGAGGATCACTAATATAAACATAACAGTAGCATACGACCCTTAATTTTCACAGAAACTTTTTTATCTTTTAATGTCAGAGTTTTTATACAGAATAAAAATCTTCAAAATATTTTTTATTAAAAAAAGACAATGACCCTTTCACAAAATATTTGTATATTATTATATATTATTATGTATATTATCAGGTTGAGTTTGGATTTAATGATAAAAAAAGATGGCATATACAGAACTATATTTAATAGTATTTAAAAACAACCCAGTAACTATAATAAATTGTATATAATTCGATTTTAAACAAATATGACGTAAAACAAGTACTTAATGCAAAGTAGTACATAATATATAACCTTTATTAAGTGTTTAATTGTATGTATAATAAGATAAATAAACTAATTCCTCAACAATTTCAATTATTCATATACTATAGGATTATTTATTATATTCTTACTATTACTCGTATAATTACAATTAATATTATTATAAATATTATTTATTTATACATATGATCTTAAAATTATAAATATATAATGTGCATAGTTCATATAAAAAAATTAACATATCAATTTTTTGATAAAGTAAAAATAAAAAATATTATTTTTAAGTATTTTATGTTTCAACAAAAATTTACAAAATAATTATTTCTTTGTTAAAAAACAGTTCAGTCTTATATTTAAACAGCAAAGAAACTATCGATTTATTTTATAGGAATGTAACGTTGATTATGGCATCGATTTTATTAGCCTCAGTAAGTTTCTCCATAAAGCAAATATGACAGAAAGTATGGGATTAATTATTTTGTTAAATGTTTCAATATCTATAACATTTCTCTTCTATATATTGGTCAACAATTAAAATGATATTTTTTTATATCTTGCACGATATAGTGCAATAAAACTCAAAATTGGACACTACAATTAACCAAGTCGAATTTTCAACTTCTTTCTATCTATGATGGCAATAAAGCTGTAACAGAGCATGTGAATGTAGCCCGCATATGGTATATTAGCCCCAGACAAAACCAACATAATTATTTTAAAAAAATGAATATCAAACAATAAAGTTTTATAGATAAGAATTTTGTCGACCAGCAATTATTTTAGGCTGTTAATTTTTTTATCGCAATATTGTCTTTGATTATAATCATACATATATGTAAATGCAAGACAAAACAAGTCAAAATCTAATTGCGCTTTTTTTGTAAACACAAATTAACATTGATATTTTATATATGAGGCACCTGGTAAAAGATGATTCTTATAATACAACATTGAATAATATATAAAAATAAAGACTATGTGGGAAGATATATAGCTAAGCTTGACATTATAATACTATATAACTAACTGTATAAGATGTCTTGTAAGAAGTCAGTCAGCCAAATCGTGATTCACCGAGATTAACCTGAAAACTGCGTTTTTAAATTTATTTTACGAATTAATTTTGTGTCTAGTAGGCACATACATACATGCAATATAAAAGTATGTCTACTATAGAAATGTTGTTTCCTTACATACCGAAAACATGATAGTTTCAACAACCATACGGTAAATCGACCGTTAATGTGATCACAACAACGTTGGTGGCATCACTTCGATTTCCCCAGAGGGTTGTAAACGCTATTAGTACAATTCAACAAGAAAAACATGCCCCAAACTCAAGCATTGTGTCCAAACATATAACTATAAAATCGAGATAACTCGAGGAAATCGTTTACATCGTCTTCTCAATATAGAAAACCATGACTATAATTATATATGTATGTACATGCAATGTTTAAATCAACAGAAAAAAAATAGTTCTGAACATAATACATGGCGGAGAATTTTCATCTTTATTGTTTAGAGCAGTTTTTATTAAAAAATTATGTAGATTACCTGCACTGTATTAAAATCTTCTTACCAAGCAAAACTTGCTTTATAGCTATTGATGTTTAATAACTACAAACTATTATGTTTTATCAAATAGAATAAAAAATATACATCTCTCTTGTACAATAGTGAGATTTTTTATTATAGAGATGATTTCAAGACGCAATTATTTAAATAACATAGTGGATATAGACATTAAAAATGTACCTAGAAACGTTAAATTGTATATATACCAGATGATTTTTTACTGCATATACATGTAAAGTTCATAATATAACATGAGAATTAATTATTGTCAAAAAATATCTATTTATCCAATTTCTGAGAGAGATAAAACTTCCACACATATATAGCTTACAAATTATCCTCATTTAAAACCGCTATAAGACTATTAAAGAATATTTTCAATTAATTTTCATTACAGCATGTTTTATGTATGTAGCTCATCCATTTAAAAATTAAATATTCAATACAACGTGCTCCAAGTAAGGCATTCGTACAATATTAATAAAGCTCGAAGTGAATATATGTACAACTTAATTGTGATAAACGACAACACTGACAAGTTACAAAGTATATAATATGCCCCTAGAATACCAATAATACACGAAGCATCGCAGCATTTAAATATTCACATTATATTATATTTAATAAAGAGTGCCCCTTGAATACATGTCTTTAATTCAATAATACATGTACTTGTTGGCGAATGTTCATAGAGCATTTCTAATAGCAGAACAGCATACGCTAATTAGTTTACTTGAAAGAGGATTTTCGCCCTTAACCTAATAACCACGACTCCACAAATCGGCTATCATCTGGTGCAATTATTTGACCGATTGGAATATAATAATAATAATAATAACACAATGTAACATGTATCCAAAGTATTTTCATTTCTCTTCGTTAATCTTAGAATTACCTCCCTGGAAAACGTCAATTCAGTTAAATATAAATAATAAGAAAATTATAATATTTATTTCACAAACTGGCCTGAAATTGGTCAAATAGATAATATTTCAGATCCCAGTCTATCAACGATAGACCTAACCTATAGGCAATATACGCAATAAAACTAATCAACTATTTAACTATAATGCAATCGGTTAAGAAGGTTTGGAACCAACCAAATGTGAAGAGGAGAATAATGGCATACGAGCCAAGTGACTAAGATCATGGTGCTCTATCCAGGATGATGTGATGTGTGTAGATCAATTCATAGAGAGAGATAGAGAGACAGGGAGATTTGACTTAAAGACAAGACTCCCCATATGCACAGTTTACTATGATATAGCGTCAGTCATTGACGTCTTTGAAACCTTATCTTCGGTCTATCTATAATTCTGTGCCTTCTAAAATTGCTAAGGGGGTGGTGACACCCAACGGATCAATACATGATCTAAACTTTTGAATTAACTGTACGTACGCTATATGGCGCTCATGTGGGTCCACTGGATAATTTTTCCCAGTTGTGCATTACAGTATGACGTAGAAATATAGTTCTGTGTATGTGTATTACATAAACTTACTATATTGGGTTCAATCTTGGAAGACCCAAAGGGACATACACTACTGCTATCACACACACATAATTCTAGAAACATGTATCATGATACAGAAGAGAAAAGCAAGTTTCACCATCAGCTTACTCATTGTGGATTGACACTGTGTAATCCTACACATTCTAAATTCATTTGGACATGAATGTTCTTCTTAGTTTCTACCGTTTCTAATGAAAGCCCCTTACATCTCAGATCTGGAGACCTTTAGTATATAATATTAAAACATGAAAATTATAATAATCATCGTTCTTTCTTTCTCTATCCACGTTTTTCTCTTCGGTTTTCACATTTAGTCAGTTAAATACTTATAGATCTAATAGCATAATTTCAGTCACTTTTGGAAGTTAGTAGTATATTAGTAGTGTAGTTGTCAAAGATACGTTAAAGAGATATAGGAGTAATAGTCAACAATTAAAATTAGTCCACTCTTTCTCGTAGTAAAATAACAATACTAGAAAAGAAAAGACTGAAATTACAGTCATCTATAGTATTCCACGTAACAAATTAATCTGTGCTATTATTGTACAAATTAAACATCAGTTTTAATTAGACATTAATTATTTACTGCTTTAATAAAGTTTCTGACGAAATAACCTTTATATTATATTCTTATATATTATCAAATAAGCTATAAACTTTATGCAGCACTTGTCTACGAAATTTTCAATAGTTTCAAAACTAATATTTCGTATAAACCATTTTAAACCATTCGTATAAAGCAGTTTTCAGTGAAACAAATTACTTAGAAATATGATAACAAATCATAGTGAGCAATTTCTTTTCATTGTAATGTGAACTTTTATTGTATATGTCGATATATAATCAATCCGTATTATGCACAAATAATTTTTTTATGTATACAAATTTAAAGTTTAAAAGTGAATATGAATATGAATATGAATAATAAGAATTTAAATTAATAATAACAGCCGATTTTATTTCAGATTTCGTATAATTTTTCCACCTAATCAATTTTTGCTCCTTCTTATAGTGATAAAATTCTTATATTGCCATATATACTCAAGCATATATAATTATATATCTACTCATCATTTTGCCAGGTCATTCAACCTGCAGTCTTGTCCACTCGCGTCCCCTCATACAGTACCGAATCAGTTGTACTCCCTGACGTAAATACAGCGCCTCCCACCCACCCACCCACCCCCACCCCTCTCTCCATGAACACCCAACTGAATTGGCCCTATTAATTATAGACCGGTTGGGTTTTAATCAAATTAGACGTGCACGTCGATTTTGAAGAGCAAGAGCGAGAGAAGAAAGAGAAGAATTGAAGAAGAAGAAGGCCCAGTTCGCTACTGTCTGATGTAAAAGAGCTTTGTTCGATAACTACAACTTAAGGGGGGAGAAAGAGAACTAAGAAGAAACGGAATAAAAGTGTGGAGAGCCTCGTGAAGCGATTTCTTTTTTGGCTATCTGCTGCGCTAACTGCTCGATCTATTCGAGTCGAGACAAGGAAGGAAAATAGACGAAGAATAACAACTCAACTGATAAGAGGCAACGGAACTAACGGCGACTCGACAGGCTAAATATTATTGGAAAAAATTGGCGTTCAAAGGAGTTGATTGTTCTCCATTTTTTTCTTGGCTTAGAATCCCTCTGATTACACTCGAAAACATTATATAGTAGCCTACTGCTAACTGCTCAGTACCTCAGTCTATCAGTACCTACCTATAGCTACCACCTTAAACTCGCTGACCGTTTCCTATCAGTTCCTGTAAGTATCCCGCAAAGAATTTCAAGTCTCTTCAAGTCTGTTGCATAGCACAACAAACAATTCCATGAATTAATTGGGGAGTACTCTAGTTGTACGCATACACTAAGTTATCGATTTTTATGTGTATACTCAAAGTATAAACAGTAACTCAAAATATACTTTCAAGTATGAAAAATGCAGATTAGCTTCCTAAACTTATTTTACAAGGTGCAAATATTAAAGATTTTAGAATAAAATAAAATAAAATCAATTTCTTATTATAATTAAAAACTGATAAATTAAAGAGAGTAGGTATATAATTTTATGTACATTTTAATTTAAAAATACATTAAATCGTACTAATAAATTAAGGTATTATATTATTACTAATGTTATTAGGTAATTGATTATTTTACTATCATAAGCTACCTGTTATTTTATGTTTTGTCTGTATTCATTTTATTTCCATTTTCATTTCTCTTTTAATCATTTTATACCAGACATGAAGAAATCATGTCTGGTATACATGTATACGGTTATCTTACACAAAATAAGAACATTTAAAGAACACTTACAGACAGGTATATTTTATACAAAAGTCAGTGTGAATGATGATTTCATACTTATCGAAAATAAAAGTACCAGGAAGAATAACGCGTAAAAGGGTTATTTTAAATAAATTTAAAAATCAAGACTACCTTTATGTGAAATCTTTTTATGAAATTTATTTTCAATAAATGACAACTGGAAAACTCCGTACATCTTTTGTGCTCATATAATTATTACAAGTATGTAGGTATGTATATAGAACTAAATTTAAGGTAAATTCATGTTATAAACTAAAATAATAATAATGCAAACAAAATTTGGCATATAAATTGAGGGAAAAATTTACGCAAAAATGACGAGGGAACAACTATTATATGTCCGATTAAAATAATTAGATAAGTATTTTTTGGAGATACGTTGCGAACTTAGATAAGTTAAAGCTTAAACGAACAATTAAAAAAAAATAATCTATGAAATAATCAATTTTAGTTATAAGGCTACGTGATAAAACATTCTATATTCTATGCATTATTATATCATCACAAGCATTTATTGCATTTTAAAACATAGGGGGCTATTATTGAAACACAACGCACATTGTAATGGCATAATACAAATTTAAGCGGATAGAAAATTAATCAATAAATGTTTATCGCTTCAATTATACTTTTGATAGAAGCTTTTTTCAGATTAACAGTCATGATAAACTATTTTACATATAGTGAATTAAGTGAATATGTATATATATATCCTAATCTATATTTTAAACTTAAACTCTTAAAGAAAAATCTTCTATGTGCTAAATAATGAATTTCTACTAAAATGATGAGATATAATTTTAATATTTGGAAATGCAACAAATAAAGTAATTTAAATCTACTATATATATGAAGTTATTACTGTTACAAGAATACAAACATAATTAAGACAATATCCTCAAGTTTGGTTATACATTATGTACATCTAGAAATATTTATTATACACAACTTCTTTGGTAATAAATTTCGCAATAAATTCAAAATATATGCGGATGATATAAATTCAAAATTCCCCCCAAATTGTTGAAAATATCTCCAAACTGGCTTAAATCATATTTCATGCCACTGATATATGCAATGCTGCGCTGGACGCAAACAAGTGCACATAATATGTAGTTCTATATATGTAAAATAAGTAAACCAACGGAATGGATTCGCAGGTTGAAAAGATTGCTTGAATTATTACGAAACGCTGATATTATTTATTATACTAAAGATAAAAAGTCAATGAATAGCATAAATGAAAGTTTATTCCCATTTAATGGTGCAACTGTCCAGTCTAACAGTTCGCTTATATATTATAAATCTACTTGTGCAGGTATGCAGTTAAGGGTTTTATTTTAAACAGGATAGGAATCTGCATCGACTACTGCAAAATGTGTGTTGGTATGTAGCAGTCAATATCATCTTATAGTTCTGTTGATCATTAAACATGTTTATAGACGATGAACCATCATCAATATCTCTATATGATAATGGAATTATGAAAACATATATAATGGAAACTAAAAGTGAAAAAAACGTGTTTACACCCCAAAAATGCTAATAAAGAACAAATACAAATTACGTTTACAAGTAAACAGATTTAGAGAGTGATGTATAAATAATAATTATTGCTAATAATAATAATACCTATAATTGCTATAATTGTTAACATCAGGATAAACTATTGTCTACAAAAATTGCAGTTTTCGTTGGCCATGATTTTACTTTTTGTAATTTTTGAGAATCATTTATTAGAAGAAATGCAAAAATAGAAAAATAATTAATCTGAAATTTATCCCATTTCTTCAGATTCGCCTGTGTAATCTGTTTATTAATCTGATATTAATGTAATCAATTAAAACATACATCAAGGATTAATGTAATTCAATAGACATATTAAATAACGTTTTGCACTATAAATTCTTTTTAAAAAATTATGACTTTATTTCAAACAATCTAATTTAAAAACGTTAAAAACACATTAGGCTTTTCGTCTAGGCTTTGTAAACGAAAATATTTTTTGAAATATGATATTACAAACTACTCATTTAGATTTATAAGACGGATTAAAAACATTTATTTTTTGTATTAGTATGATATAAATTTTATTGAGAAAATCAGGAAAATAGATATGTTGATTTAATGTGGAGAAGAATGTGGATTTATTAATATATGTACTTCCAATCTGCTTATATGAGCAAGATTTTGTTGCCATCAAATTCAATGACATTTTAAAACAATCCCAAGATATCAATGGGACACCACAGTCTTGGTCTACAGACTACTGTTTCACATGTTGAGTATAGTAGATAGTACATATGTATATATAATATACAATAGTGATTGGTGTGAGATCATTTTAGGAAAGAAAAAATCAGAATTTCATTTTTGTAATTTACACTAAAATACTGTCTGAAATTATATACATACATACATACATACATACATATATATGCGCATAATAAAACTCCGTATTAAAAATTAAAGCTGCAGAAAGGTTTCAGTATTTACCGTATAAAATGGTAATCTATTCTCTATATAAGGTTTCTGCGCATATTGCAAAACAAATCCAGGAGATTTAAAAATTCAAGGAGTAAAATATCAAATACATTCAGAAGGATATGTCAAAAACATCAAAAGGGTTAGTTCTAGGATAACTAAACCTTCAAACAACTGCATATAAATGTAACTTCTACATAGAAATGTAATGTCCAAAAAATTTCAAATAAAGTAAACATATATCTATAGAAACTTAGGAAATAAGTTCATAACTTACATACAATAAGGTAAAATAGATTACATCATTAAAAAACCAAACAATTTTACCGTTAATACTAATATATGTATGAAACACATTTAACACTTGGTACATTTTAGTAAAAAAATATATTTAGGTGGAGAAAACTACACAAATTGCTTATGTTGTTAAGCATTCAAACAAATAATTTAATTAAATAAATCGCTTCATAATGTATTACTGGAACAAAGTATTATAAGGTAATTTAATTTTTGGAAAGCTAACGCATAACATTTTGAAACCAAGTTTATTATATGTGCAATTGATTGTATCATAATTATAAATAATATATAGACACGTATTCAAATTGTTCAGGTTTTCAAGCCATAATTTTGCGATTAAAATCATCAAGGTATTTTTTTAGGTGTGTTTAATTCATTTCAAAAGTATGTTTTCATAGATTCTTTATCATACATCATGTAAAATTACAATATACGCCAGCTTTCTCAATGTTTAAATAAATAGTTTTTAATCTATTTAGAACACAGACAGTTATGGCAATAATAATTAATCAACCAAGATCTACGTATAACAATAAAAGCTATATTAATATATTTTTCTAAAAAATTTCTAGAAAGATAATAACAAGGAGTAAAAACGGATTGATATTAACAACTCAAAACTAACTAACATTCATACTTTCATAATATAATTTTATTTAAAATAGATTTTTTTTCGTTTTCTACAATAGGCATATATGTATACCCTCTTACCAAATAACACGTAGGCCAAAATATTTAAAAAATAACAAAAACAGTATCTAAATGTGTTAAATATATATAGATAATTTCTTTAATGTTACATACTGCTATGAGACAGCGCCTTATCTACTATAAATTTGACGATAAGAACTTTTTATATTGATGTTCATCATTATTAAAATGTCTTTATACTCGTCAATAAGCATTCATTGAATTATTTTTTCTAATAATATAAAAAATTTTAAAAATATTTTTAATTTTAATATAATAATAATAGTTTTAATTTATCTAATGAAATATAGTAACTATATATATATTATGAACCATACATGTATAATAAAAATACCCTACAATTATTACTTCTCTGACAATTAACGTCTCTAAATGCCAGTGGAATAGTCTGTGAATAAGTTTACGTGTCATGTTATAAATTTGAACAGAAATATCATTGTATGCAATATACGATGGACGCAAATATAACATATACCAACATGTTATAGGCATATATATGTATACCTATATAGACAGAAATATAATAAAATGTGCGCACATATTTACTAACTTATAGTTTTTGGTAATTAACACATGGATAAACAGTCAAACAAAAAGCAGTGTAACAGTCAAAGACACATAGAAAACAGAAAACGTAAGTCTTTTGCCACGCCCAATATGTCTACGTGTGTATCATTTCTTGGAAGGAAGAAAGGATTGAAGGCTATTTTAATTTAAAAGTCTATAAAAAATAATGATCATTTAACTTTCCCGACACAAATATCTTCGTTGATATAACTTTCTAGTTCTTTCATTTATAGAAAGGCGGAACAAAAGGTCAGGTTAAAACTGTGTTTTGCATTTGCATAGGCCTTAAATTAATTGGAAAAGTAGTAACAATTATACGACAATACCAATTAAGGAAGAAATCCTTTTAATGTGTTTACCATCATCTAATTTAAGAATTCCTTACAATTCCGTACAACTCGCTTCGTCAATTGATCACTTTTTAACAAATTATTTTTTAAATTATACACTTTTATTGAAATAGAGTTAAAATACAGTTTACTCGATGATTGTAAGAAATATTGGAGCCGCGTTTACATACAAATGATTATTTACAAGAAGTAATATAACATTATAGGTAGTGTAAATTGCATAGCTAGGTTAATATATAGCTATAGGCATTTTGTATATAGACCGGTTTAAGATCAAAACCAAATGAAAATCGTAACAACGTGTACGCACGTTTATGGTGTAGTTTAAAAAAATCAAAACAGTTGGTGTACTGTTTAATATGCCGACGTTCATCAATTGAGGAAAAATTAAGCTTTCGATTAAACAATAAATAAACCTCGTATTTTAATCCTAATTCTAAATATTAGTATGTGTGTTCAAATTATTTTAAAAGAAAATCTATATATTTAACCTACTGTATATATGTTATAAGATGATCTTTAACGCATATGGAATTTTATTTAGTTTCATTTAATTTCCTCGGAGATACAAACACCCACAAAGAAAGAGAGAGACAAAAGTTATGTGCCTACTTGTGAATAATTCAATTACAATTATCTTTACAATAAACGTTCAGTTTGTAATATAAGTGTTTGGTAATACAGCATCACAATATATATAATACCAAATATATACAATTCTCAAAAAGAAAGAAAATTGTATTTAAAAAAATAATTTTATTATCTTTGTTAAATAAACTTTCATTCAACTAAAATAGTTTTGTCTCAGACTGAAATACATACAATTGAGTATGTATTGGGTTATTTCAACCAGATAAATATCCCACTTCCATGAAATGACATGAGCAAAAGTCGATTGTCCTACTAGAACGAGGTAATAAATAAATGGGTATACTTCTTGCAATATCCGCCTATATAATAGAAGACTCGTTAGGCATGTGGTTTTGTTATTATGCTAACTGATTCTTAATGATTTATTGAAGGTATGTTCATAATATTATGATATTTGTTATTTATTTCATGATGAACATTTCAAAGCACAGTTTAATATTATTAGAAAGATTATAATTATCATTCAATTCCAACACACAAGAGACTAAACAGAGCTGATTACCATTGTATTTTAACTCGTAAGCTGAAATATTATAGTCTCGAATGATCGTCTCGTGCAGACATGTTAAGAGTGGCATGTACCTTGATGGCCTTCATTCTAGAAGTATAATCATTTAATCACCTTCAAGCATAGTGCTCAATTGATTGAATACGCTCTTTATTGCGAAAAAGTGACAATGCAAAATACACCGCGACTGTTTAAGTTGAAAGATTTCAATTCACATAATGGGTTCGCACAGTAATCAGGAAGGTGTTGGTTCGAGACTACGATCAGCTGTCGGGATCAAATAAGAACAAAACCGGTGCTGTTTTGTCGCTCACAGGGTTAGAAGTGGTTCATTAGGGTTTTTTAGCAATTATTACTTAATGCAAAACACATTACATGTCCATAGAACTCATAAATAATTATCGCGACAATATAATATTGTTTACCGTACACTTTTTAAAATAAGCTTATACAATAAGCTCATACAAATATAATCCGTACTTTGGGATACTCTGTAAGTCATATATGTCGATAATTTATTTTGAACATAGAGAGAGAGAGGGGTGGCGTTGAAAGTCAAGTATGACCTTCTTTAAAAAGAAGTTACAATATTAAAACTTCGTAGGTATGTATGAGACGATGACACTTGAGAAAATCTATACCTAAAAGTGAACGGATGAGGGTAACTCTACTATCAACTTACTTGGCAAACCCGAGACCAGTCGAAGCGGCCTAAGCACACGGAAAGCTCGTAATGACTTCACATTGATCGTTCCTTGATGGACGATGAACGAGAGGACAACTGTTACCAGACTAAAAAGAGAAACAACACATGAAATCATTATTTCCAAAGCGGTATCAGTAAAATTGTTTCTTTTGTTTAAGCATGTAAAAATTATTTCATCTTCTTTTTTACACATACATTTATATATATATATATGTGTGTGTATAGGGTACACATTTTAAGATGAAATGTAAAAATAACCTCTTCCTTATGGCTATAACTGTAACAAAAGGTCTTACTCCAGGGACATACATACAACGTATGACTATTAATATTGAAGAAGATGCGCCAAAATGTTATTTCTATGTTCTCTGTTTATACCTCTATCTTAAACAACTTGTACCTAGATATTTAAAATATATGATTTGATTATATAGATTCTTATACACAAAATCTGCTTTGTGGTCCTGTAATTTATTCTCATCATATTTTTCCCTGTACTTAATTTGTTGATTATCTATTAATGAACTATCTAGTTTTAATTAATTTATAGGGATAGATGATACAACTATATTATTTAATTGATAATGTCTGCAGTTTGTCACTTCTACGAAATTGTTTTATTAATTGTACTATTTAAAAGAATTTTAAAAAGGCGAACATGCTCTTGTTTCAAATGTTTTAAAACAAACATTTGCATATTTAATGTAATTTGTGTTTAATGTATTAATATATTCTCAAGTTCACATAAAACTGGCTAACGACCGTGGCCATAAGTGAGATGTACACTATACTTTGAAGTACCAAAATTATGTTACCCGATTTCACGCTTCTTGTTTGAAATGACTTATAAATTAATCAACTGCCCTAGAGTGACTCCCTATAGTGCTTTTTTCTAGTTAATTTGCTTGTTTATTTTGTTTCAAGTGAACCACAGAACCACAAAGACGACCGTATATAAGTTTTATGCATTGTATTAGAATTCAGCATCAATTATTTAAATGCTAATATCAATAATACTTCTATCTATTGCTGTGAGAGTTTGGATGGTGATCTAATATTATGATCTAAAATGGTCATATTATGCTCCAGATAAGTTAGTTAAACATCCTTATATACAATCATACAAGAAATTATATTTACTGATATGTTCCGGACCTCCTTGAAATTAGAGTCATTAGGTATATTTCACATTGTAAATATATACTTCGGTCTACAATGCACATCTTTCAAAGTAATTTATACTACTTTTCATCTAAGTGTGTGGTACATAATATGAATAATATATTTAACCAATAATAATTTAACCTAATTTCATTATTATAATATATGTATATTCAAGATATAAAAATAGAATTAATATAAACAAATTTTATTACCATCCAAAAGAGCACGTAAACAGTATGAAACAGTTTGACTTATAGTCAAAGAAATATTAGTAGAAGCACCCGCCTCGTTCACATTATATTATAGAAACAATATAAAATCTATAGCTGTTATACTGTTAATTCTGGAGACAGCAATCCCTCTGACAAACCAAAAAAATAACAAAATTATTTTTAAAACTTGCTTGTTTTAATGCGATTAATCTTTCGTAATCTATTTTTCTATCATATCATACTGCATATACATAATGTGATAAACATCAGAAAAAATTAATTTATTATTCAAATATTAGAATTTAAAGTTTCATATACTAAAAAGGGCTGTACATTTTATTACAATAATTTATATAACTTAAACAGGACATTTATACCTTCTTTAAGCATCATAGGGTAAATAGCAACTAATACATAAACTATAAAACTTATTTTTTGAAGATAATAATACGGATATTTTTATGTAGACCATAACTGTTTAGGACGTAAAAATTTATCACAAAATTTCTTTTTTAATATACGATCGAAAATTATCAACAAGTACTACATTTTGGAAGCAAAAATAGTCAATGCCGAAAAATAAGTATATTGTGACATTTTTATTATTTTAAATACTATTAAATAATTGCAGTAAATATATTTTTTAATTAAATCAGTTTTCTCGCATAATTATTTTTTTCAACATAAGAAATGTCTTAGTTTATATAATTTATAAGTGTTGTTTTTAAAGACCTTCAAATGAAACATCCCATCTATGTTTAAAGCATCTAGCAATGATTTACATATCTCCTCTATCTATGCATCAGAACAAGATTTCAAATTCTACTTAAAGTCTCTCATGCTATAACTACAAGGTATAGTAATCACCTATCCTATCAAAGGTATTCTGTATATATAAATAAGCATTTTAGAAATTTTGTAATTTGCTGCGAAATATCTTTCAATGAATATTCATTACCTATTGATAATTATGAAACTAAATTGATAAACATTATTTTATCTAGTGAACAAAATATTTTCTAGTTATCTTATAAAGTATCCTAATCGGTTATTCATCGGGTTCGTCGAGGACTGGTGGATGAAGAAGTACTGTTAACACCAGAATTAATGACTGGTGGACTGATGGTATAACGAAGAAGCAGACGAGGCCAAGAAAGGAACGCGATAAAACCAGGAAAATTCCCTCTCGACGTGGGATCAGTGGTGAAAGCGATCAGAAGATTAAAATCTAAATAAATCAAGGCAAATCATTCCGAATGGTATAAGAAGGTTATGAACATAATACAACAACGAAGGTCTCAACCGGAAAGAGGGCATTATTATACATCAGCTTCGTACAGAGAAATGCCTAATCCTTAGAAAGCATCTCCACATTATCAACAAGTCAGATAGCCCCATTTTCTAGGATTGTGATGAGATCGAATAAGAAGATTCGGAACATCTACACTTAAGATGCCCCCGTTGGAAGAATGGAAGAAGAGTTAAAGAAAAGAGCTGTTCCCGTACGCCAACATCACATCACAAACATCTTCCGCAACGCTCTAAAAATTCTCAAGTTTCTTGAGAAGATCGACCGCTGACAGCAGACGACCGACTTGTCGGTCCAGAAATAAAAGAAGAAGGACTGGAGTAGGAGGCTAACAAGCCTGGAACACCTGGAGGGCATAAAACGGATTTTAAAGTGGCAGCTCTGATAGCAAGTGCACAGTCGAACATCCCGATCTAAGAGGGATGGACAGTTTCACTTCAAAACGTATATAACGAATTAGTTTACTATAGACAATTTGTATAGCCATTTTTGAAGTGATAATTAGTTATCATATTTTATACAGAAAAAGAATAATGTTGAATTAAAATTCTTGCGATTACAAAGAAATAATATCTAATAATATGGTATTCGGATATTGTTGGATAAATAACCTCAAAGATAAACTGTACTTATAAGGATGCGTGTATATATATATATGAAGTATTCCTTAGAGAAAACTTATAATTTCAATTATAAGGTTTAGTCTGCCTCAACTCCTTCAGTAAGAATTATTTCATGTAATCTTTATAAAGCAAAGGAGGCCATATTTAAGCAGAAATAGACAATATCATGGCTTACTATATTAGAAGTATAAAAATATTTTAAAAATATGTTTTTTATTCTTAGAAGGACAATATCTCAACTCACTAAATCAATTCGATTAAACACACCTCATATAAAAACACTTTTAATAAATGACTTTACACTATCCAACTTTTATATTATTAGACGTTGTAAAACAGGGGGAGACGAATTTATCACGGAGAAATGTGAGTTAGTGATGGGTTTTGAGGCTGCCTCCCCTAATATAGCCTTCGTGGGCAAACGGAAATTCAATTGAGACGGACGCAAACTATTAGCGCATGTATTAAAATATGTTCGCAACACCACCACTGACTGATGTAAAAGATGGTATGTGTAAGGTAGGATAATAAATATTCTTGCTGGATTTTTACCTGAAGAGAATGAAACATACAAAGAGAATACGCCTCGGTACATAGAAGCACAACAAGATGACAAAAACTCAAATGGATAGCGAAAACGAAAAAAATCCCCAACCTTCGGTTGCAATATTTTAATTGAAAACATAAATCAAAGGCAGTCTTCATTCCTTACCCGCCTCTATCCAACAGTAAGCCCAAATCAACTTCCTATATTACTTTCGGAGGAAATCTGTAGTAATTGTTCCTGGTATACCAACTAACCAAGCTAAATAGCAATTTGCAGCATGTATTATACGCACGCCCTTGGTTGCTTCTCATGAGACAGGAGGTAGTTTAAGGTCTACCTTGGTATCTCGGCAATTAAAATGCATGGCCAAAAATAAATAATAAAGGACAAATTATCAGTTTTTCTACAGACTCGGTAATATTATCCGTTAAATTGTCTCTTCCTTAACTGTCGATCCACAGTTTCCATTAATGATTTTTTTTAATTATTATCATCATGTTTTATTATTTTGTTTCACACTTATTACATATGATATCAAGCTTATTATTAAGTTTCTAACATAGTACCTAAACTATTATAATATATTTCTTTTCAGTTAAACAAAAATATTTTATTTTTACATGATCGATCCGTTATTTACATGATCCCCAGAAAAGTTTTACCAGATCAATTTAGTTATAATCTAAATTTTATTATTGACGCTTTATCATTCAAATTATCATTGGAGGTTTCACTTCTCATAACATTTAAAAAAATGTATTTTTTACAATTTAATATATTTTTTTTTTAAATATGTCAATATTATAAAAAAAACTTTACTTTAAATAGTTGTATTCTTCAGTAAATTTAAATTTATTTTTAAAAATCTGTGTGGACTTAATTATTAACAATTGCTGTTACCTGAATCTTTATCCACAATCTATATTTTTCTGAATTAGGCATTAAAAAATAGACATTGATAAATTTTACATATGCATAAAATTACTTTATTAATAATTGTTTTAATATTAATAAACGGTAAAATCATTCAAATTGTAAAAAAATTACAGAATTGAATAAAGTAAGTTTTTCTGAAATATAATCAATAATAAAAATAAATAAATAAATTTATTATATTGTCTTAAATTTTGAGATAATATCATCCTATTAGAAACAAGCAAAATTATAATGTAACAGATATAAGTATTAATAGCTAACTATCTAATTTTGAATCAATTAAATTTTAATTTTGCTTGCCTCCAACAAAGTGATACATACTATCTCGATAAAATAAAGCGCTACATATGTACAATAAATATTTTTATTTTTTCTTATAATACATTTTTGTAGAAACACCGGTTTAGAAAAATATATATTTACTTATGGTTCATGTTAGATGAGAACTACAATTTACTAGTTTAAAAGTGATCACTGGTTTTATATACTATTACCACAATACCACGAACAACATAGATCTGTAACAAAAGAAGCGGAATTGCGCTTAATAGTAATGCAAACGTTTGGCACTATATATATACTACTTTTAATCTTCTGAATTTGTACCTGATTCGATATTTTAATTTAATCCTGCGCTGATCATTCACAGGTAAATCATCCCTGGTTCCATAATCGTCAGTGACGGCTAGTGATCGTACAACCAGTTCAATGAAATGGATTTGGGAGCACGATGTTATTGTACATGAAAGCAGTTTTATCCATCCTGACGATGAGACCGTTCCCACACAAAACAAGTCTTCTCGAGTCGATACGTGAATTTAATGTTATTTTATATTTTTAGTTGGGTTTTTGGGGCATTATAATAAACTTATATGTACATAATATATGTTTGTTTGTTGTTAAATTATGTTTTAAAACAAAAATAAACGTTAAAATTTTGTTTAAATAGTTTACTTTTTCCGACGTTCAAATATGACAACACTCATTCTTATATTTCCTTATGCAATATCAATTTTTAATAAGTCAAAAATACACAATCAACGTATCATAATTATGGGTCTTATCAATGGTTTTTGGTATAATCAAGTGCGCAATTGTTTTCGATTTTTACGTGTTATTCTTATCAAGTGTGAATATAGCTTATTTTTAATATATCGATTGTTATTCAGTAATTCGCTAGTAATTACAGTATAAAACCAGTTACTTAAAAACAATTGATTTGTTATGAATCAATTTCAACATACGACACAGCTACCACTTTTTACTATTACTTCTAATATCAATTTCAAAATAAGTAAGATCGTAATATTATCTAACATGCATAGCTAATTTGTTTAAATGCCTACAAGGAAATTATCACTTTAAAACAATTACAGCCTATATTGGGATACTGTATAACGAAGCCACTGCAATTATAACAAATTATAATAAAACACTTTTATGACAGATATATGTACATGCACTTATATACCGTTGTCATTCTATAATTGTCTAGCTATAATAGTCCAAAAATTGAGGAATAATTAGCTAAATAAGTGGTTTTACAACAACCATGCCTTCTTAGTGCCCAATTTGGAATATTACAATATATTATTCACTCCGCGGAAAACTTATCTAAGTCCACTGTCAAGATAGATTATGCTTTACCTCCATTCTTTCCCCCTATGTGTTTCTCTCTCTCTATGCCTTCTTGTGCGAGGGTTGGTTGTCACGTTGTTCGTCAACTATAAAATATCAATGCCTCTAAATTATTTATCCCATCATGAGTGAATCAATGAATCTGCAAAATAGACTTTCACCGCTATATTTTTTTCTTGTTCAAAAAAATATACTAAAGGGAGTTAATAAAGACTTCAACATAGTTCTCCTATCGACATCGTTGTTGCGGTTTTATATCATGGAGTTATATAGAGCTAATTAAAATCACTGGCGCACCATCGATACTATTTTTTTAAATTCAAAATAGATTTTTAATAATCTTGGTCAGGTGATCTCAACTGATCGGTATATGATAGAGATCGTGATTATATTATAATCTTAATCTCAGTATTCTGCATATAAACCACTTGGAAAACTTGGAAAAACAATCTTCATTAAAGCTTTTCAACTGATTTGTGAAGAATTAAGTCACTTCACAATAGCAGCAATATAGTGATATCTTCCTATTTTAATATGCTAAATTAAAATACAACCAATAGATTCAGTTTTATATGGAAAAAAGTTGTCCCTAATATAATAAATAAAATACGTAAAAAATGTAATACATCGAATTTGCTTCGAAAAAATAAAGAATTGATTGAAGGTTTAAATTAATACTATACATACAACTTTTGAATGCGATATGTCTAAAAAATGTATGATTTATCGATTCAAAAACTATATATTTCTAACATCCTCTAATACAGATAACAAATATATAGGATTTCCAAAGTGAATTTTCCCTAGATTATTTATTTGTTTAGTATAATATTCACAGTGTATTCTTAACTTGTTACAAAATCCACATTTTGATAATGAAGCAAATGTCCAAGAAAACACAAATAGTCTCAGTCTCGATTATAAAGCAAAAATCTATTGAAAACTTCACTCCAAGTGTACAAAAGCTCTCCGAGGTTATTCAGGTTTCAATAACAAATTTCACTGTAATACAAAATATTCTCTTTAAGTTCTTGACATAACGACAATGTTTCAACAAATTTATTTGGATAAAGTAGAAATTTCAATTTCAATTTTATTTTATACATATCCTTTATTTAAAGTGCGCAATGTACTACTATATTATTAACGTACCACAAATGTTTATTGGCTGAATATAAGGCAAATTTAGGGCTGCTATACATAAACTGTTAAATTACACAGTGAAATTCCAAATTTCCAATCTACATTTAAATAAAATAGTTATGTATTTATTGTCTGATAGTTGTGTTTACAACAAATAAACGAATTACTTACCCAATCACTACTATAAGAAAATCAAGGAAATTCCACATATTCCTGAGATAGGCTGATGGATGCAGTACGAAGCCATAGGCGATGATTTTGAGGCCACACTCTGTCGTGAAGATAACCATGAATATAGTTTCAATCTTTTCCTGAAAATGGAGAAAAAAGAGATAGAGAGTGGAGTTTACTACAAATTAAAACATGGAATATGTAACAAGTTATGTTGTCCTTTACAAAATTAATGGTTGAAGGAACCGGCCAATGCAAATAATTAGAGAAAAAACTTCACTGAATACATTGAAATTTCCTATGCAACATCGCTTTAATTATTAAATAAAGCTTTCTATTTCATCACTAAACTACAATAATTGAGTATTATACAAAACCATAAAGCATCGCAAATTATATTCTTAGTTTCTACACCAAAATAATTATAAGAATATACATGTATAAATGGAAAATAATTCTTTAGTTTGTAATGTTTAAACTTTAAACTTTTCTACATTCAATGTCCATGTCCGTGAGTATACCAGCATGTGATAAGGGATACATTTATTTGGACTGTTACTTATTAAATTTGATAATTATACATAGTAACGTTGCTCATGTACAAACAGACACACGCATGTAACAATATAAAAATAAAGGTTGGCATATCTCCCCATCCCCCCTCCATTTTTTCAGTTTTTCAACCACTACTTTTTTCAGGTTCCGGAAACCAAATCGTTTATAAAAGTAACAAATGCTTATAATTTATTGATTTTCCATTAGTGGTATAATACAGAGATTTGTTAGTTGGTGGCAATACAGTATGCACTGATGCTGTATATAATTAATTCTATAATAAGGATAAAACAAGGGAAGAATTAGAAGGAAAGGGGTAGGTGGGTGACGTGTCATTTTCCGATGCAACATGAGCTAGGAGCATGAGTGTGATAACCATTATGCAAATTGTCTACCATTTGCATCAAAATAATGCGAAAAAATAGGTTTGTTTCATTCCTTTTCATCATCAATGCTTCTGTTGATTTTATAAGAGACAATTAATTATCTTATGCTTGATTCCACAATAATAACCATCATAATACAAGTAATGACAATTATAACTCGATATATGTACAGAGTTTAGTAAAAGAAACGTAACTTACAGACCGCAGATTTAATTTGATTTACTTCACTTAACTTTACTTTACTTTACTATATAAGTAAATGCTGATTCCATAATTTGGTTTAAAATTTTAAAATTATGGGCATTAACATATACTGCATGATAGGAGATTAAAAATTAAAATAAATAAACAGTGTATAATTAGGCGAAAAAAATGGCTGTAATTAAAGTAATCATTTCTCACCGAAATTAGAATACAGGGCTTTTTTAACATAGACTTAGCTTATAGTTAATGGTCATTTTATAATTATGAAACTATTTTTTTATTAAATAAGATTAAATAGATATTATGAAATTATTTCAGAAAAAAAGTCGTACTACTTGTTATATTGTAACAACTTTTTACTATATAAACCTATCTAAAATATGCATAATATTATATACAAGTTAAAAATTGTGCAAAGAAAAACGTTCTTAAAACACAATTGAAAATAAAAATTATCAGAAACTTTAGCACAAATTAGCGCAAAAATCTAAATTTCATATATTAAAAAATTCTGTAAAACTGACAATAAAACTAGTCATTTTTTCAAATTTAGTGATCAAACAAATGAAGTGTGTTTAATCAAAATAATATTTCTATAAATTTGTCCCTTATATTTTTTGTTTTATATATTTAAAATTTTGCTAGTTTCATTAAGCAACAAGAAATTACTAAGAGAAATATAGTATTTCCAAAAACTCATTTTAGTTAATTGAAAGCTCAGTATGAAAAAGAAAATTAATTTATCGATAGGTTTCAGAGGCAGTGATAAAGTACAAAACAATATGCTGTTTATAAATTTAAGTAAAACAAGTATCTCTCCAAAAAGAACTAAACAATCGACGATAACGACCTATTCTACGAACTATTGTTTATGGTAGCAATTATATTAGCGTATCAAGCCTTTTATGCTACCGTTAAACAAATTATTCTGGTATAACAATAATTTCACTGCATTATATACTATCTACAAGAAAAATAGGGGCGAATAGATTTAGGAATCGAAGTCGAAGAGAAGTGATAGATTGGCGGAAGAATGGAACTATAACGTATAATACTGTGCATGGGATTCCAGTGGCTGTGTCTCTGTGTAAATTTATTATCAAATTAGGCGATATTTCAGCTCAGGTCAACTCCGTAGGGTATTTGATATTTGTCAGCAAATTATCCTTTCAACTCTTTAGAGCTGAGATATAACATGGATAAAGCTGCTGTACTAAATACATATAGTTGGAGTGAAGAATTAAGAGGGAATGATACGTTTAGAAAACTATATAGGAGCATTTACAGAAAGAATAATAATATAATAATATGTACTATTCAATCAAATTCTCTTATTTGCATTAGTGTACGCAACTGGATGTTATATGCGACCGCCTGTTCAGTTAAATTATGCTACCAGTACCGAGTTGTTTCAATACAATTCAAAACAACATAATTATAAAACTCGACGACGCCGAAAAATGGGTCTATTACTGTCAGAACTAACCATTTTGGCAGTTCTGAAGTCCGGGTAAACATAGTCTCTTTGACATGTCTCTGTAATTTAGTGGGTTATTATCAAAAGACGAAGATTCCTAGTGTATATAGTAGTAAATTGATGACAATTGAAGAGATCACAGATTAGTAAATAGATAAATAAATACAACATATACTAACAACAACAACAATATTCTGTGTAGAATAATATCCGAGTAATCGGTGAGTGATGAAGAATTCAGTTCAATATCCTATCAATAGTTCAATTATAGATATCCCGCATTGCTTAGCCCCATTTGTATAGACTAATACATGAACGAGCAATTAAGGCATTTTATGAAAAACTCCTTAAATTAAATAAATGCAATAAGGGCATATGCATATTTGTAGGCATGCTTACAATAGCTATACATATAAATGGGGGAGAGAGAGAAATTTAATACTGCAAACTTGCCCATCACAGATTAAAAGAGCAAAAGAAAATTAAGTTTGCCTTAAGCAGTTCTATAACAAGAGCCCATTAATACTAACACATTGATTAAAAACAGGAAAACTACATGAATAAGACAAATGTACCAGGTAATGCATGTATGCACTTATTTATTGTTGCTGACTTACAATATTATAAATTTTAATACAATTTATTTAAAAAAAGACAACACATACTCGTACATGTGAGAACAGGATCTAACTATATTACTGGTAAACATAGGTTTTAAACTAAAAATTTACATTTTAAATGGTAAATAATAAAGTCTCAAAAATGCTTTATAATATTTTATATTTAAGTGTTACGAGTATTTATATTTGTGCAATAAATAAACTTGCAAAAAATTAAAGTAGCACATTTTATAAACGAATAAAATATTAACATATTTCTTTATTTCTTTTGAAAGATAATTACATACTATGAATTTTTTTATACTTATGACCACTCAAATTTGGCAATAAAGCAACCACATCAGTTTAATTTGTTCAGCAAGATTAAGCAAAGCGTTTTAAATACATAACAAGATAATTCATTAATCTAAGGAAATAATAAGGATAATATCCAATATTTAAATTGCAATAATATACATCTTAAAATCTAGTTTGAATGGCAAATATTTAAATATATTTAAAACTCTAAAATGTAAAGATATAAGTATATTAAATTGAGGACTTATTAATAGGAATATATAAGCATACTTTTGATGTATACATACATCATGATATACATATGTATTACTATAGTATGATTCGGGTTGACTTGAACAATTACTATACATGATATACACACATGTAAATGCATAGAGCTGTTTACAGATCGAATATGGGCGGCTTTAGCTTACACTACAGACTTCAAAACAACTTTTACTACTATGATGGATGCATCTACCCCCCCTCTATATAGCAAAAATATTATACATTAAGAGCAGTACAACCTTACGAAAAAGGAAAGGGGAGATGATGGAGCAGAGACATGGGGGAATGAATCTACCGTCTACAACTACTTCCAGAAGCAAAAATCGCTACTAGTACTATCTAAGGCGATCCCCAAATGGTTCCCATCTGTCAACTTTGGCACACTGTTACTACACCTTCTTTCATTAAGCCCCCGCTTCCTAGAATCAACCCTATAAGTCTGTAGGATATGGTTCCATCATATTAGATTCAGAATACTATCGGAAGAAGAAATAGTCAGCAAGGAAGTAATCAAGATATAAACCATGACGGATACAGAGTGGTATAAGCACAGCAGATTACACATAAAAACAACTGCAAATACACACATATATACAGTTCGTAAGATGGTCCACTTTGCATTAGTACTACATACAGGACCCTACCGCATGTTAATTCACTCTCACTCTTCTATTGAAAAGATTCAATAGCTTGGTAGTCATGATTCTCCCCGTCCTCCTCGTTTCAATTCAAAACTAAATAACGTGTGATAGACGAAATATGCGGAATAACGGAGGGGGGGGGGGGGGCCGGGGTACAAATGTTTTCCACTTTCAACATCCCTCATCCATATTTTTTTCTGAACGAGTTATAAATTCCAAGTACGTATAGTCTGCATTTCTATACTACTATCCTGATTCATACAGTCTGATAACTCATCAGACACACATAATTTTTTTTTCAGAGCGATTGCTTCATTAATATAATATTTACTATTAATACATTAATGCAAAGGCACTAAAAGACTGATGTTTGATGTAATTTACTTTTTAAACAAAACCAATTAAGCAAAACGCAGATATACTAGTCAAAAAATCAGTCATAAAAATGAAGCGGTACCTAATACAAGAATTAACATGACATATTTACAGTACCTACGCTATATACGGTAAGGTAAATCAGGCAATGAATCATTATAGGGGTATAGCTGAAATATCAAGACAGTCATAGCCCTGGCAATACGAATCGGTACATATATGTATAGTCACTGCAGTAGATTTGAAATTCAATGGTTGTGGGATAAGTGCACCATCTTATGAAATTAATGTATCAACAACACCATGTACTGCATTTCAGCTGAACAGTAGATGTGGAACAGGTGTTAATGCCTAAATTAACTGTCAAACATGTACGACTATATCATTCATAAAATTCATTGTTTAATGTGTATTGCGAATTCAAACCAAAAGAAGGAAACGTATATCGTTACATATATATAATTATATGTTTTACATAATATAAAAGTATAAATATGTAGTCCATTTCAATAGTATATATCGATACAATTTTATAATTTACAAAATTTGTCACGTCGATTATAATCCGACATAGTGTCAATATGACTTATACTTATATAGGTACTTAATAAAATCTTATAATAATGGGATAATTGTATATTAGTATATCATATGTTAATTTTCCTCAATCACTATACATATATTCTCTATGTAATATGTGGGTTGTGTTGAAGTAAAGCTATAGGATAGAATGTGTTTCTTTTTCTAAAAAAGAAATATATACAAAAAACCTTAAATGCCACATTTGCACATAAAGTACGTTATACATCTGTATGCTAGTGCTTGGATCGATAAAAATCCATCTAAGAGAAACTCTTAAACACTTTATAAAACATTCTTTTATGAAGAATTTAAACAAATACCAAAAGAGATGAAATACTTATACAACATTAAACACTTCCCTGACAAAGAAAATTAAATTAACTAAACAAATCAAACCAAAAAGATATATATACATAAAATTCCCGAATGAAAGTTATAAAGTTATTCTTTGAATCAACCCGATATATATGTATGCACAGCAGTATCATTCTTTTTTATAGACTTTTAGCTTCAAATATCTTTAAATATAAACATTAGACATGGAAAACAAAAACAATCATCAAAAGAAAAATGTTATTTTATGCTGCTTAATCAAAGCTAACATAATAATTTTGTCATTCTCTATAATCCCATTAACTACATATTTCAGTTAGTATTTTAAATATTTCTTTACTAATATAAAATTAATATTTTATAGTGTAAATTAAAGTTCATATTTGTATTTTATATACAATGTGTTAAAACACTATTGAAGTTTATATTTAATTCAATTTAATAATAACAATTACCATATTACTGCTGAAGGTTATATCTATTAACATAATAAAAATAATAATTATAATATTTATTTTATGTTTATTTTTAACAATTCGCTGAAAAAAAACACAGAATTTCCGATAAAAAATAGATATACCAATTGAAACAAGCTTTTATTTTGTTAATGTATGATATATACTAAACATATTTTAAAATAAACAGTAATAATTTCCCTATATACAATATTTCAAACAACCATCTTTAAAATTAAAAAATATCTATTCTGTCTCTATGTTTTATTCAGATGTTATAAAGTTCTTTATTGGACTGTTTTTATACTAACTTTGGCATCCAATTATATTAGATTACTTAGTAAAATACCAAAGCTATTGTAAATAATAATTTTACCATTTAAAGTGTGTGAAAAAGTTAAACAAATTTATATGAATTTTGTCATTTGGAACGATTATTAGAAATAGAGTACATTATAGAAAAAGCAACCATAATATAAAACTGAAGTTCTTTAATTGTTGCTCTATATTTTAATTGCAGAAAATGTACTAACCGTAAAACCCTACCATCACAACCAAAATAGTCACATGTCATACAGCTTATTGAGCTTTTTTATTAAAACTCTGATTCTTTCGACTTCAACATAATATATAGTTTAAAAAATTAAAATAAGTTACAGTCAAATACATCTATTTAATGTAATGTATCTACTTTATTTATACGGTGTGATATATACAAATCCTGGAAAATAATTAAAAGAAAACTCTATTTAATAGCTTTTCCAACAACGTATCTACACTTGCTTTTAGAATTGTAATGACCTGCCAACATGGGCTAAAAAAAATATTTTCCCCGGATTATATTAATCAATTATAGTCTACACTAAAAGGCGAAATATTGCCGAAATAACACGACATTACGTTCGCTATAATTATAATACACTTTGTCACCTATGTATTCCTCATGTTTAACCATTTCCGTCTTTTTAATAATTATAATTATTTATTTTGAAGATTAATATAATGTATGATGATAAATACCATTAAAATAAATAGAATATATATACATAATCTATCCTTACTTTTGTATGTAATTTGATACTACTCTTTTGCTACCGTAAAGCATTTAAAACATAATATCTCCAAAATAGAAATGCAGAATAGTTTTGATATTAGTTATATTATATCACATATGTTTACATAATTTTTTAACTGTTTAAATATCGATAAATGGTATTAAAATAATAAAAATAAGACTAATAAGAATACTCATTTTCTAAACATTCATGCAAAATTTACAGAAATTATCTAGTGTCAATAATTTAGAACATGATTAATACGAAATCAGTAAGAAATGAAATTTTGAGTCGATTATTAAGGATATATAGTATAATAATTAATCAATACTCAATGGTCTGTGCATTATTACTTTATTATATGCATAAAAACGTGATCAGTAACATGAAAATATGCATAATATACTAATATATTTAAATAGGTGTACGCAATCTACCCTGTTAATATATTTAAATATCAATCTTTACGATATACGGTTTTCAGATTATTTATATGGCACAATCGAAGCGTTAACGATTTCCAAAATTAATCAAAAAATGAACAGTTGATTAAAATATATCAAACTGTTAGTAAGCATAAGGAAAATATATAGGGACATAAATAAACATTACACATCATAATGTTTCTTTACTCTAAGGTTATATGATCATTTTGTCTTTTTTAAATTTACAAGTTTAAACAAAATTCACACAAATCAATTTTCATTCTTAAATCGAAATACTTTCCCATCCTACAAGCAGTTATTTATAGAATACTCTTTACGGCCACATTATGCCTTTATTGTCTAAAGAATTATAATTACATAGTATCTCTCTAGAGATTATATAAGCAAGAAAAATATAATGTGTTAATTTTGCCGTCGTAATTATAGATTTCAAATCATACTGGAAAAATACAATGCATGGGTTTTAGACTGATATATTTATAGATGTATATGATATATGTATATATATACGAGTATATTGCACATTTATAAGGAGAAAAAGTGATATAACCAAAGTAAAAATGTATTTATTTATATTACGTAAATCTATATTTTTGGGCATTTTTGAAAAATATATGCTTAAAGTGTGATATAACCTTTAAAGTTAAGAATAAAATATTTAATTATGTAAGAAGCTACGTGACATATATTATAAATTATTATTAAATTATTAATTTTTTAAATTAAAAACACATTAAACAATTAATTTTAATTACTAAAATTGTACATATGATAACAAAATTGATCAAACATATATTAATTGTATATAAAATTCATTACTAACTATTAAATTATAATATTGTTTTTGGCGATTTTTTACACAATTTTAAAGGGTTATTTTTATTCAAATAAAACATATCAGTTAAAAAACTGTTATATTAGCATACTGTAATAATTGTTTTGAATTTTTCTATTTTATTTTATAATTCTTTACAATAATGACTCATATGTATTACAAGGGTTTTTTTTAAGTTCTATTTTTAATGCACATGATATATATTTTAAAATGTAGAAAAATGTATATAAAATATACCGTATTACAAATAATATTCAAAATAACCCAGCCAATATATTGATAAAATATTCCATTATAACAAAATCTAAAAGGCACTGCTTTCTCTATATCTAATAATCTATTATAATAATACTTATCGATTTATAATTACAGAGACAATAGTCCTTATATAACTGGGAAAATATTGAAGTGAAAATTGTCAAGGAATGATTCCTTTGATTTGTATTTAAAATCCATAAACTATTAAAACGAAGATTAAAAATGTTCTTAATAAAATAATATATTGATATAATTTTTAGATTTTTAATCGCTTGTATATAGTAAAAATTATGTATAGTATGCATGGCGTATAATTTATGCTAATCAAATATTACCATAAAAAATAATACAACTTATCCATCAAGTATAACTTAATGATATTTAATTTATCTAGTGTAATGCATAATGTATAATAGGAGTGCAATGATTAAGATATATTTATTTTATATTAAGAGAAGGAAAAAACAAAAATTCTAAAATTTACAGAAAAATTTGTTTATTTGAAATATAAGATAGTTTTAAATAATTCACTAAAGATGATAACGCAGATGATCCATTGAAATTTGCCAAAATATCGATGAAAAAGCAACTTTTCTACAAATAAGTTGGAAGATTTACACTATATAATATAAATATGTACAATAAAATTTACTTGTTTACATACTTGTTCAACGAAAAATATCTAAAATGGTGGAAGCTTTCACTTTTGTGTAACGATATATTCAATTGAATAGTACAATCAAACAATAAATATTAAAAATTTAAGAGGGTAATGAATATATACGGCATAATTAAAAGTAGATATTAAACGGTTTGTATTGATAAAACAATCACGATAAACTATACTATATATGACGTGCTACACATAGCTGAAATTGATAAAATACCATCCTATATGCACTTTAAAAGTTAATAACAGTTATAATATGTATTATTTTAAGGTTAGTAAACAAAAGAAATATTTCCCTAGATAAAGTGCTTCTTCACTTCCTTTCTTTAGCTATTTCCATTTTAACAGCAATCCGATAATTGTAAGACAGGGATTACATACACACCCAGACGGATAAATTCCTACATAGCAAAGTTAATAACTTAAAACTTTCTAAATTTATAATTATGTACTGCATAGTCTGAGCCAGATAGGATGAATAGATGGAAAACACGTGAGAAGAACGCTTTGAAAGTTTTGTCGCCAAAAAACTGAGCCAAAAACTGTGTAGACACAACTATGAATATAAATAAAAGTTATCGGCCGGGTCTAACAACCCGCCTAAGTCAGCATACACCTGATTTGTTCTTTTATGTACACACGCACGCACACAAATGCATTAAAGAATGCAGGTATATTCATTTTAAATTGCTGGCAATGTCTGTTCCATAAGATCCCTACTTTGATCCAAAAAATCTCAGTTATCTATAGACATAGACTAATGCACTCACGATAATATGTCGGTTTGTGAATATGGGTATTATTGGGACAGCGACACGTCATACGAAGAGATACTACGAGAGCACAGACCTGTTGAATATGTGTGCAACTATGCGGCTACACGTTTAGCATCGTGACACAGAATTACATTACATTATTTCTTCGCCCATATAGTAGACATCAATCCTACTTGAAAAGGACGAAGACAAGGGAATCTAAATAGGAAATATACAACTGTTTATAGATATAGAATTGTAGAAATTATGGCGCCCAACTCTAGTATAGAATATAGGTGTAAAAGTTGATACGAAACGCTAAAAATGCTATATTCTGCACCCTTTTTCCCCTTCCTTACTTTAAAATCTAGCATGGTCATTTTTCGTTGACTATCTGATGGATAAAATATTAACTAAAGGACACACAAACTGGACATCCCATCCTGATCTGATATGGATTGGATGGTGTGTCAGGTTTTCCCGCTTTATTAATGCAGTTCTAAACACTTGACCAATTCTATATGCATGTTGGTATATGTAGTTCATCTGGCATGTACTGCAGAAGGTGTTCGGGCTTGGAATCGTATACTCCATAGAAACAACTACACAGTCGCTTTCATAAAATGCAAGTATACGCAATGGTCTAGAAACAGGGCTGAACTAGATATACTGGTTTAAAATGTTTATATTGATTACTTTATATACATAAGTTATGTCTCTAAGAATATAGCCAACCAAATAAATTTAAAAAACAGAAATTCACTAAAGCGTGTAGTATAAAATGTCTAAAAGGAGCAAATATCGCTTCATATTATACAAATTTAAAAAATCCTAAATGCCAATTAATTGGTGGAAATTGACTGTACAGTTTCGGTAATCATTCAAATAATACGAATACAATGTTAAATTTCTTACGTGTTTATACTCCCAAAAAAAGAATTTTCATTCATTTTTAATATTATTTTTTAAGGACTATTTGATATTCGAAACAAAAAATTTGGCATCCAAAATACATACATACTTCAAGAGATAAAAATTGCAAAAATTCTCTTACCAACTGAAGATTTGTGTAATTGGAATCGCCACTGGGATACGGTGTATTAGCCGCCAATGCCACGCAATTGGCAAAAATTGTGAGTAGAATGAAGATGTCAAATGGTCTGTTAGGTAAAAGGATCTCAGGTTAAGGACAAATTCAGTAACTACGTATCTTCTACTTAGGCAAAAGACAATAGCAGTTATAGGTAGTTACATTTGACAATTGTAGAATCATATAAACAATATTAAAATGTATCGTATGTTCTAAGAATAATGCTATACTTACCGCTGAATATCCACTATATAAATATCTTAATAACAGGAAATGTATAGACACAATAAGGATTATTTATACTCACCGTAAATAATTGATTTAGCAAATAGAAAAACAGTGCTTTTTTCTGTCAAAAAGTACAAATATTTCCCCATTTAATTAATTACTAATCGAAACCTTTTTGCCGCAATTCATCTGTCTTGACTATCATCACATGAAACCTTGCAAATATATACAGTTAGTGCATATAATAAGTTTTACGATTTTACCCTGATTAGCAGACATATGAAGTATAAACACACAAAGCAAGATATATATTTGCATCCCATATTTATAAAGCAATATATTGATTTGTGTAAAATCAATCATGTATTTATGGTCAATAAATTATAATCATTCACTAAAAAGAAATACTAATACGCAGATTCAAGTTAATATTAGTTATTGGATTCTTTTAACGAAAACATTATTTGCTCTGCTTTGTAACTTAACTGTCTGCTTAACTCTGCTTAAATAAATAAATATTCTATTATAAGCAAAATTTAGAAACATTTAACATTTTGTTTGGAACAAAATTAATAAATATAATAAAGTTAAATTATATTATATTAACAAAAACACTAGATTATTAAACAAAAACTCTAGAGTATTTTGTAGAAAACAATAATTACGTAAATCATTTTCCATGGAACTTTGAGTATAAAGATACAGTATATATCAAGCCAATATACAGATTTGTACATAAAATTTGTTTTTCTAGGAGTTGACAAACCTTTCCTATAATTTTAAAATATAAATTATAGACACATACATTTCAAATCAAAAGCCTGGAGCTGTTACATAATTAATTATGAAATAGTAACACTTCAAATAAAAAGCCTCAAAATCCATTTCAATAATTAATCCATGTAATATTAAAATCTACCTAAAGCGCACTTCGTTTAGCGTGCTATGAATTTTAACTTATAGCTAAATGAAACATTTCGGTTATTTAAATATATTAGAGATGTAAAAAATCTTACGAATTGTTAATTTAATAAGAATATATGTTTTCAGATAAAAATGAGCCAAAAAATAGTTTAAAACAATAATAGTATAATTTAAAACTAAATCTTAATCTGTTTATTTTGCCATTACACATAATTTTAGAGTTGAACACTTATACTACACATCTAAATTTACCATTACATTTACCATTACATTTACCAGATACATTTACCAAAATACCCATCTATATTTAAAATCTATAGCAAATATGTTACATATATTAAGTTTAGCGACCTTATAGCATCTCCTTTAAATAATTGGTATTAACTACAAGATAAAAAATGTAAGTTATATAAAAAATTATCCTCAATTAGCATTTTTGTAAAAAAAATAAGAGGCTAGTATATTTATCACGCAGTGACAAATATAATATTTAAAATATAGAGAACTACTTTGTATCAATAATAATCATTACTTACAATATAGTATTTAAATCATTATACTCATATGTATTCTTTAATCATATTAATTGTATTGAAAACTTATTAAATATAAGCTAAGTATTACAAATAATAAACAATATTAATTCTTATCTGTATTATCTGTTTAAAAACAAAAATTGTTGCACTCAAAAACTAAAATAAAGTAAATTTGAGTTTGTTTTTAAAGTTGTTAAATCTTTTCTTTTTATCAAAGATTAAAAATATGTTAATCAACTGACATTGCAAACCACTTTAAATTTATCCAGATATTTAAGAATAACACAGCCATTCTGAAATGTACAAATCAACTATATACAAAATCAACTATTCAAAACAACAAATTAACAAAATACTTTTGTATCGGATTTTTTTAAATAAAAATAAACAATAAATAAATATAAAACAATGATTATTATATAAATTATTATTAGTTCTTTTCATTATGGCAATCGTTTATTAAACGTAGTACATTTTATATGGGTATAGAATAACAACTAAATTAGTCAGTATTAAAAAAATACATCACATTACCTTCTACTTCAAATGAAGCTGTGTATAAATATTTAGACTTAACAATTATCTAGTATTAAAATCCTCAAATTAGATATGCAGGCATATATTTTCATCTACATATATACGAGTATATCTTCCGAAGCTTTTAAATATAGACATGCCAGACAAAGCCATTTTAACTACACTTCGCCAGTTTAACGTATAATATAGTTTATCAGTGAAAAAATGAACTAAGCGTGCAATAAAAAACTTCCACTAAAGCTAATTTCCTATTTTATCGACATATTGTTTCTGACATTAAATTTTTCTCAATAACTGTTATCTGTTACTTATTAAACTTGGATATTTCCTATAAGTATATATATATCAAACATATCTAAGCAATCTTCTATTTATTTATAGAAATATTATATATGAGTGAGAATATGTTCAGAGCAAATGATAGAAATTCATTTACTGGAACTTTTATAACTCTTATAAATAAATGTAAATTAAACGAAATATTAAATAATTAACAGAAAACTAGGATGCGATTTGGATTAAAAGAATCTAAAAGTAAAACGTTTAACGTTTTAATAGAAATGAAGAGACTAATACATTAATTAGACAAGAATATTCACTTAATGTTAGTCGCCTATTATCTTGTTTACATACATAAAAAAATAGACAGCATTTTTTCGATGTTAATATTCATTAAAATATAACAATCAAACTTGTACTATAACATGATTTAAATATATCTTAACGGTTATTTACATTACATAATTTCTACACACGATACATGCATGTATAATCTCCTTACACAAAAAACATTTAAGTAAAATTTATTATAATTCTTAGCCTTAAAATACGCGTTCTAATTTGTCATAAAATTGACTAAAGATTGAGTAACACTAGATGATCCTCACGCCTAGACAGAATTGGTAGTAATATTTGTTCTAGTAGATTAAAATTACACACTGAAAACGTCCTGTATATACAAAATGCAGTTTAACATTCTATGTAGAATGAGGTTTCTGTGAAGTCCCAATTTATACGTAAGATAGTGTAATACAAAAGAAGTGATTTCGATAAAAACGGTAAGAACTGATAGGAAGTCAGCGATGAAAATGGAATCACGGACTACTAACTGAAAAGTATTTAAGAAATAACAAACCTATATATGTATATTACAGTAAAAATAAATAAACAGAAACTAACGATCCAACTAAAAAAGTCATCGAAAAATACACGCCTACAGTCGTTCATTTTCTCATATTATTATTAGTCATTGAAGAGCTGGTGAAAAAAGCAGAAAAAGAAATATATTTAAGAAGAAATCCACATAGGCAAAGAAGATTTGTCTGACAATGATTAAAGAGATTGAAAATGTCACTATTATATTTACTTATATACCATACATGTGTTGTTAAAATTAATTGTTTAAACCATAGAGTAAGAATGACTATTAATTATGATTTTTTTTGTCTATGGTTTACACTATGAAATAATTTTATCAAAAAGGAAAAATAAGATTTTTATAAACTAATTTTCCTCTTTGAAAATTAAAAAAAAAATACTGTTTGTTCTAAAATAATTATATAATTAACAAATATACTAAGCAGAATCATAAGATTGAAATATTAGTTTTTGAAAGTAATATTTGTCGATATAACTTATATAAATTTATTAAATATGTATTATAACTGTATACAAAATGAATAAAGATCAATGAAAACAATTGATTTTGATTGTATTAAAAAATCAATTTAGAAACATAAAACACAACTCCGACACAAAATCACTTGTGCATTTGCTTAAATAAAAGATGTATTATTTCTAACTTTGTACTTATTAATGTCATGTAGATTAGTAGATATTATTAGTAGATTAATTACAAAATTAAGCTAACAAGTAACTAGCAAATTATATATACGCACCTAAATAAACAATAAATTAATCTTTATTTCAGAAATATGAGAATACTATAATAATGTTACACTAACAAATACGGGTCACAGAATAATATACATGCATGCGTACATATTTCTAAAAATTATTGATAATGAAAATATATTTGATGTTACTATTACTTCTAATTGGCATTGTATACGTCCTACATTACTGTCCAGAGAAGAGTTTAAGCCAAGTTATGAAGATTAATAAATAGAAAATCCTACAGGTACTAACGATCAATATGAAAATAAAAAGACTGTAATCATTTAGTTTTATAAAAATATAACAAAAGCGTATTCGTTTCTAGCTTATGATGTGAGAATTGGTTGCTGATCAAATATAGATTTCTGCCCTATATAAATCAAAACAGGTTGAACTAATTTTTTTTCTGAATGTTTATAGAACAATCTGATTAATTATATTTTTAAATAAATCTATATTTATTAAATTATTACTAGGAAAAAAAGTTATTAAAATTGTGGTCCCATAGCCTTTGCGTAATTGATGTAATACTATCTAATAGCAAAAATTGTTTATAATAGCAAAAATATTTCAATAATATTTCTATAATATATATAATATATAATATGGGTGTTTCTAAAAAAATTAAATGAGTATTTATTTTATCGTATGCACATTTTTATCAAACAGAAATTCAATAGCCTAGTTTATATATTTTAACTCATTATAATCGATTTGGAAAAAAATTACAGTAATTTTCATTAACAGATAAAAAGTTATTCTCGTAACTGTCTATCTGAATTATTGTGACGCAATATATATTAAGTTATACTCATATATTTATAAATTGTTATGGATTTAAATATTTATACTCATTTAACACATTCCACAGTATACTTTTCTAGTTTAAACCACTTAGTAAATAGTTTGTAAATACGCTTATATTGAGGTACTATATGAACATAAATAAAATAATCAGTTATTCAGATATAAAAGTTAATATTATTCGCCCACAAGCTAAAACTAAATGGATAACAGAATAATAACCTTATCAATTACTATAACTTATCCTGTACCTACCACAAAAGTTTTGCTTCAGGTGATTAAGCAAACAGATGGAAGATTACAATATCGATCCACCTGCGGTGTAGAAATTGTAATTACATTTCAACGTGAATGATTGACTATTTAATAGTGGTTTTATTACCAACCTATATCAATAACAAAATAGATATGGCCCTAGTAGCTACAACAAATTATATTATCAGTATATATATATATATATATAAGGCAAATAGAAAACATTAAATTAGCGTGAAACTAGACAATTAAGATATATCAATTAACAAAATTTTGCACTCATCCTTCGCCTTGCAAAAATGGGATATAAATACTTACAATATGAGCAAACATACCGGAATAATTATTATTATCTCATAGCTCTCTGAGCTCCAAACTCAACGGAAAATGTTATATTCTATAAATTTTAAACTTCTCAGCTGTAAAAAGCGCTCTCGTTTGCAGACTGACAATTAGATCTTTGATAGTAGGAATATTCTGCGCCTTAAAACAATGTGTAGCTAGGAGTTAGTGTGTCAGCTAGCTAATATTTAGGAGCATACATCGATCGCACCTTATATGTATAATATACACAAGTGTACATATATCCCCAAGTTATAAACAAATGTTAACTGTTTGCCACGATAAAAGTGCTCTTAATTTCCATATATATTCTATCCATTACTATTATTATTAGAAAACAATGTATATGTTGGTTGTAGATATACATTAACTCACCTGTCTGTCTGGATTACTATAAAAGAATACACACAAAAACAAATGTTATCTGCTATATTTTCATAACATTTTAAGAAAGAACAAAGTTAACTATATCAATAAATTTATATAGCAATTCCAATCAAACTTACGAGTATAAGCAGATATTTGACAAATATGGAAAGTACAAGTCTTCCCCTTTAATTCAATAAACATTTTAAAATAATTCGTTGACAATACATACGAGTATGATAATAGTTTTTTATGAACAGTACAAATGGAAAACAGAACAGAAATTTAAATTAAAAGTGGATAGACATAAAAAAGAAAGCAAGAAAAAGGAAGTGTCACAAACGCATGGACCTGTTTATAGTGCATACTGGTAAATGGAATATACCGGAAAAAGCTCAGAAAAGTTGAATAGAGACATTTTTCAATCTAAGATAATCAGAAATAAGAGTATTTCTACATAAAACTTTAATTATGAAATTAATTTTATAACCGCAGACAAAAAAATAGTAAGGTATTTCTTTAAAGCAATTGGGTTTTAGATTAGGTATACTTTACAATTTGATTGAATATATTTTAATAATGTTAATTAATATTTTACTAAATTAATTGGACATTTTACTTTTTATAAATGGTTCAGTAGCTATTGGTTCGATATCTAGTCAGGCGTAAAAAAAACATTTAAATGACGTAAAGATATATATCATTACAGTATTTGATACAATATTTATATATTCTGAATTTTAAATATTGACAAAAAAGGAACAGTAGCATTTTAAAGTAACGCAAATAATGAGCCACAATATCCTCTTTAGAAACTGACGAAGTTAATTCAAAAGTCAACAAAATATCCTATTATGTTATGCCTGGTGTGTGTTGTGCTATTATGTCGCAATTAGAAAAATGTAGAAAGAAATCAAATAATAACATGGCTGAATGTTTCGCAAAGCAGTTGAGGTAAACACACTACTATCATGAATTAGCCCTACAAATAGTTTACACAGTCAACTTACAATATTAACAAATGCATAATTGTTTTAAACACTCGTCATGGAATCTTTTTCTTGGGCCTATAAGTTAATGAGTCATCTGCTTTTCTGAATTATATATTAATATTATATTTTGTACAAAAATGTTGCCAGAGAATGGGCAAGAAGTGTCAGGAAAACAAATATATATTTAAAATATATTCTTTTGTTAAACTTTGGGTTTTCTTGTAGTTGTGTATTATTTGCTTAAATATACTAGATAAGCAGATCTATATACCAGAAAGAACTTTTTATAGTTTCATATTCATAATGTGTCAAAATGCGACTTCAAGGTGTGCTTTTATTGGCTGATCTAACAATAAATAGAAAATGTCCTTAAAATTCAGCTTAATTTATAAAAGTATATTACAAAATATTACGACAAAAACGTTTTGGAGAAAAAATCTAAATTTAAATTTTATTTTTTATAATAAAATAGCAAAAAATATTTGTGTAATAGATACCTATGTGTAAATAAACCAGCCATTCGTTTATGTTATGGTTATTAATTCATGTATTACTGGATATAGGTTTAAATAACCAGATAATGGCAAAAATAACAGTAAAAACTTTATACAGCGGGCTAATAAACATGTCATGAAAATAATGGGGGTTCATAAAGTAAGCATAAAACTTATTCGGGAAAGATATACTACAGTACGTACCCCCAAAAAAGATAATGATAGACCATCACAGAACCTACAAGCATAACAATAAAAGAGCGTAAACTCATGAATGTCTCATGAAAAGACGTATCGATCTTTAATTAGACACATATAATAAGCGCTCCCATGCAAAGGAGACAAGGTAAAAATCATCTCTGTATTATGGCAGCTTAGAAATATAAAACGCTTTTACCTATACACGGTAAACCATAATCTATATCTTCGTGAATAATATTTATAGTATACCTAATAACATATACTTAATATACATATGTACCTATACACAGAGAGTGAGGATCTTCAATATACGACGGCAAAAAATATACACCTCAGCAATCGATATAAAAATATACAGAGGATATTAAAGCATTATAATTATATGCATTTATGTATTTAATTTCATGCAAATGCGAAGAAGAAGCATAATTAATTGCTGACATGGATAAAAAGCCACGCGATTAATATAAACATGTAAATCCGAAATTAAATTAGAGCTCTTTAGTATATTTTGATCATCTCAAAATTCGTGTTTGAACTAAGTCTAAAGACATACACAAATTTATCAAAAATGCGTTTTCGTATTACTATTTAAAATATTATTTTCAATGTGCTGATAAAAATATACATTTATCTCTAAATTGATATGGCAATTATAAACACTTATTTAAATGAAATTTATTCGTAAAACGGTAAAGAATTTAGTACAGATGTATTTTACTGTGATCATCACAAGTACGAGCATATATTTGAAAAGGAAAAATCAATCATGAAAATTCATTTTTTGTTTGGTGATAATTTTAAGATAAAGAAGGCAACTCAATTTTTTTATATGTTTTTAATTCATTCTAAATTTCTACGACAACATATGTTTTAATGAAAAGCATTCTTTTCAAAGGAAAAGTAGTGTCTTTCAAACTATTGATTTTTTAGCTAAACTATTTTAAATAATACTAGCATTTCAATATTTATATTATAAGAACAATGCCTTCAAATAATAAACATTTTATGACAAATGTATGTATACAATGTTTTGTTAGAAGTATGTACATATTTGTATATTAAGTATTTATATTTTATTTAACTAACTTTTGTGCAATGCTAACAAAAATGATATAATCTTAATTTTGCTTTTAAATAAGACTATATTATCTAGTTACATATATAGTGTAAGCTATAAACTAATGAACTAAAAATATATACTTCAATATGCATTTTTGTAGGATTTCATATCATCATATAAAAATATAATATAAAAGATTAAAAGCTAATGTAAAAGATTATTTGATAAAACAAATATTATTAGATTAATTAAACCTTAAAGACAGCCACTGGTAAATATTTTAACGTTTAATGCTTTTGAAAGATTATTTTCCGTAATTGTATTTATATTATTACATTGTATATTATTACATATTAATAATATCATATGACTGCGAAAGTTGGAAACTCACGCAAGATGAAAAAGACAAAATCAATTCGTTTGAGATATGGACGTGGCGTAAAATTCTCGGCATTATTTGGAAAGAAAAGAAAAATAACAAATCTATCCTAGAAACCATTAAAGAACATATCAACCTTTTGAATCATATAAACATACAAAACTCGAATACTACGGACTCATCTGTCGGAAAAATAATGACAATTTTAAAAAGCAGATAATGGAAGGTATGAGTAAAGGACATGGAAAATGTGGAAGACCGAAGATGAGATGAGTTGATGGAGTCAAGAAATTAACAGAAACAACAGCAAAACAGTGAGAACAAAATCGAGCGCAATGGCAAACATACATCATTGAGATCACCAAACGACGTCCCGCGCCGTAACGGACTATCGACGGCGATATTTCTACACATATTTTGTAATGAATGTGGTAGCATGGCAATGATTTCTTCAGTTATTATGCAGGTTTCCTATTTTTAATACTGCGACAATTATTACCACGGCAGACTTAAATGAAAAAAAAACAGTAGACTTTGTCTTTCGCAGGATGTCAAATAAAAAGAAATCAAGAAGTCTATAATGTCATGCTTCAAACCACATAAATACAGCTTTTACTATGTGAATAAGTGTCTGGTCATGCTTTTGTTCTATTCGGTTCCATTCCACTTTATTACAAAATTTATTATATTCCGATGTCATTCAAAAGATGAAAGCTGAGATAATTTCGTAATAAAAAAAATCGATCTTAACATAAAAAGTTACCTATTCGACTACAGATGAAAGCAAATGTTCTGTTTTCTTTCTTTTCTTTGTCAGTAATAGATATATGTAATTAAATGATGATAAAATAAGAAAATATGTGGTAACATTATTATAGAGATAAATGTGTATTTAAAATGTTCTTCTGATATGAAAAAAATACGCCTATTGTAATACGCATATATACATAAATAAATACCTCATGGAACTAAACATTACGTATTGGTAAGGACTTCTAGGCGATGCATTAAAACTACAGTGTATTACAAGACGGTTTTTCAGAACATATATTAATATATCTCATAAAAGTGTAATATCAAATTTTCTATCGTCTTCTTCAATGCTTAAAATCGCTGCTGTTTTACAAACATGTTACAATCATAAATAAACGATATGATTCTTTTCTTTATTATAGTATCGAATATATTTCAGACTATAATTGTACTAAAAACGAGAACAATTTATTTCAAGTGATACATTTCATCGTCTAGCGTTTCTTACAATAGTATCCCATATTCCAATAATGCTGTATAATAAATTATCTTTTAAAGAATGACCATGAACAACTCAGTTTAAGCAATTTGCTATTCAATTTGATTCGATATATATTGAGTATTTTTAATTGAGAGCTGTGAAAAAATAACTCGAATAATTTGATGCCTCTCGGTGAATACTTTGGAGTGTCTGTTGCTATAACATTAAAGCAGAAAAACACATGTTCAAATTAGTTTGCTCAAAGAAGTCCGTATATTAATATTTACGGAGCTGAAGGATATGGAGTACTAGGAGACTTCTGGTGTATCCACAAAAAAATCGATTTATTCATATATACATAATATAATTCCCATATAAGCAAAATAAACTCTTATTAAAGCATATACAACTGTGAGGCACTATTTAAAACATAGCGAAAAAAAATTCGTACCAGAATAATATATTTCTCTATGTACTTACTATCAAATTATGTACACATATAACACATACATACATAATAGACACTAATATTAATAATGTCTTTTCAGAAGATCGACAAACAAATCAATACTGTTCCACAAGAAAGACACAAAATCTCCCTTCCTATTTCGTCCCATTTAAAAAAACTTAAACATATTATAACACCACCTACTTGTGTTACAACATATAATATATTATTCAGACAAACACAAGTCTGCTTATAGATTGCGAAACCCATGCCAAGGTTTTCTCTTTTACAGAATATATATATATGTAGATTAGCTGTTGGTGTTTGGTGGGAGTGCTAACGCACCACGATATTATACAGTAGTCATGGCGAAAAATTAAGAAATCTAAGACAAAATATTTCCTCTCCTTATATTATATATAATATATATATGTATATGTTATCCTTTGTGATAATATGTACTTTGCATGTGTGCGCATATACTTGCAGATATTATATATATAATGTGTAAATGTTAATTGAATTCAATGTCATAGGATAATATATACCGCAACCACAGTAGGATTTGCCACATTTATAAATAGGAAGTCATAAAAAGCGATATTAAGAGTAAAAAATGCTCGTTTAAAGTTACATTTTGGTCCCGCAAGTACCCGAAAGGTAGCGAACACATTTATTGGAGGACACTCACTGTGAAACGCAACAATTTATCCATATATGCATACCAATGTGACTGAACGAAATAGAACACAACATAACGACCCAATAGACAACAATTCCGCGACACACTCGAGGGGTAGATATACAGATATCGTTCGGCAGAGACATGACCTACAGCATCCAAAGGTGGTACTGCAATTGCATGCACTAAGCTAGAACTGTCCTCATAGCCCAAATAGACGCGTGTGCTGACACTGAGATTACATATTGTATATCTATATAGCCGATATACACATATTAACAACTCTTACTAAATACAGTAGAGATTCACCCCAACAAGTTTAGGGGATATATAGGAATCAATAAAAGGGTGACAAGCCGAGATATATGTATGTGTTGCATGTATATATATATGTATATATACATACATGACACATTGAAAGGAAAATACATTACAGTCTACCTACATTTCATACACACGTCAGCGGAGAGACAGACATCTTATATCCAAAGAGGGGTAAAGGAAAGGACGGGAAGAGCTAGCAGGGGAGGTGAATCTCTGTCTCCTTTTTCTTCACTCCCTCGTACACATGCCTAGGATATACCTATCTGGGAGTAAAATCCATAGTAACATGTACACATAATAGTTATTCTATATACATTAGGTATTTCATTCAATAAAATGGTCCACTGAATCAACCGGACAGGACACAACATCTAATAGGTTACCTCACCAATTGGTTTTCTAAGTCTACTAAATTTTAGTATTCCATTCAGCAGCACACCCTTGATCTTGTAATGGCACTACAGCACACATACTGTATTTATACTTACTATTCTATATTGCGCACGATTTTGGATTTATTATGATTCCTATGCATATTACTGGCTATCATCCAATGCTCTTCTCTCGCTCTATAAATACTACATGCAAATGGAGAGGTCTGCTATATGCATGTATTTGGGGTAGCAGCGGTTGCGCTGGCTTATGAAAGACACCGGTTGGTGAAAAAGGGGTGAAGGTTTAAAAAGAGGGACACAAGACGAACGAATGCCACAAAATCTGTGCAGTCAAAAGAAAATTTTCTTCTTCATAGTCAATTTTTGTTTTACATAGAAAAGCCAACAAACAGGCTCTCCTCGACATAGCATATTATGAATAAAAAACTGAGGCACCCAACTGTATTCAGTAAAGAGGGAGGGTGGAGGCGATAGATGGATAGATGTTATAGTAAGGCACAGAAGTGATCGTTGCAAGCTGAGTGGGAAAAAAGAGGAGGAATTCAAGAAAAAGATACTGCTGCTGGGTGCCTTGCTTTTTAGAATATTATGTACTACTGTGTAGGTAACGTCTGCCTTCTTTTCTTCTACCTTTCTAATAAGAGGATAGAAAAAATCAAAATGCAGAAAAGGGGGTACAACGACGCCTGCCTGGCGAATGTTAAGCAGACGACCAGTTGCGCGCTTGTCAAAAGTGCAAATCGCACCCGAACACACGTTCCACTCCCCCTTCAGTTGGGTTGAGGTACCCTTTCTCTCTCCTAAAAGAGAAGAGGCATTTTTCTGGAGACCCCATCACAAGGCTGATTCCATAAGTTGAAAGTTACTACAGCACATCGCAGGTATTGGCACAATCATAGAACTATCCAAAAACGGCATACAATGAGGAAAATGTATTAGAATTTGGTATAAGATGGATCTAGACAGGAAATATCTCACTCTACATACGCTAGATATGCATGAATACTTATTTATTATGTATATTTGGTAGGAAAACTTTTGCCGACGCTCATGTTATTATATACATCTGATATATTGTAGTGTATAATAGTAGTAGTAAGTTATACTTTTGGTTGGAAGAAAACAAGAAAGGAGAGAGGGAGGCAAATACACAGCATCTGCGGTGAAGGCGAAACGTTTTAGAACCCAAAAGTCAACTCTCTCTAAAACCCTTAAGTTCTGTTACCTTATAGTTTATAACAAAATGCATCGAAAGTCAGAATTATCAGTGAGAGAAGTCTTCTCTATATAGTATAATATTTCCCAAATATACGTGCATGTAAGTGTGCGTATGTACCAGTGAATACGAAACGTACTGAGGACGTGAATTATAATCTGGAGTTGGCTGCCTTTCGCCATGGAGATACGCTGGGTGCCTCAATGACATTCACCCTTACATACACAGATCTACAAATACCCCTTCTCCAAATGGGTTCTATAGTGTGTCATTAACATTTTCTTTCCTCTAAGTACAGATCGTAGGGCCTGCTTACAGTTTTTACGCTTAGTTTAAAACTACTACGTTAGTTTAATTAAAACAATAATATCTCACGATATATACTTACTACATTTAGTACTATTAAAGAGAAAACTAGTTTTAAGAGTGAAATTTAAACAAAACATTGTTTTAATATGAATTTAGTATTTATTTTATACGTTATAACTTCTCACTTCAAGTAAACATAGTTTTCCAATGATTTATATACTTTTAGATAAGGGTTAAACTTACACAAATATTACAAAACGTGATATTTTAACCAGATTATACACTATCATAGGAGCATTTACAATACATATAATTGTAACAATATCATTTATATATAATATAAATTATATATATACATATATAATCTTATGTAAAGCCCTAAGTTAGCTATAATACATGACAATATTTCTTACCTTAATTGTTTTAATTTTAAACAAATGTGTAAAAGGGATACGTATAGAAAAGTTTTCGAAATTATTTATTTAATTGTCATACTTCAACGATTATATGTATATAAAGAAGAACAGAAAATTTAATTATTTTAATTCCCTTGGAGAATGAAAAAATTTCGAATTGTAAAAAGAAGACAACATTGATTTGTAATTGACAAAGAGAGACATGACAGAATTTGAAGATTATAAATGTTTATAGCTAAATAGTGGACTCATAAACGGAAATTAAGAATATACGATTACACAAGGAATGAAATATTGATTTTAAGAATCTACGCAGGAAAATTTAAAATAAACATATGTAACAATAAGGGATACAGGAAGTAAAATTTCAATAATAAATAAATGGATATTGTTAATATTATCTGAAAGAATTACAAACTGAATTTCAAAAAAATTAAATATATAACCATGCACTTCGTACGAAAGATGAGTTATATTATATAGCAATGAGAATATTTCAACTATTATATTAGTATAAAATATTATAAGAGTTTTATACAAACATGATACGCCTGCAAAAGTTTTCATTATTCAAAGTTTTAACATTTTTACTCTATAGAAAGATATTTAGAAGCATTTATATAGATATATATATATATATTCCAAATACCTAATAATAAATAACAATTCTTGTATATGGATCCAAAACAATATAGCTGGGAAAATCTATATTAACTACCTAGCATAGATCCATATAGATCTATATTTTTTTCAATAAAATCTATATCAATTAGTTCTCAGTTTTATTCTATATTTTTAGTAAAACGCTCGAACTTACGAGGGAACAATTGAAAAAAACATTCTATGTTTCCTAATTATATATTCACTACATTAACAAATCGACCTTCGATACATATGATATGCTTAAGATTATAGGTATAAGTCTCGAATGAATGAAATGGCCTTGGAGAAATATCTACCCCCACTCAGAACTTCCTTCTGAAAGTAATTAATCCTTCAAAAAAATAGCAGCTACCCAATCAACACATCATGATAACTCGTATTATATGTACATATAGCATTGGCTGGTCTAATACTGTCTTTAAAATGCATTCATTAATTCAAAGTTAGGATCTGTTAAAGCCACTTATACTTATAAAGATATATATAAAAGAGTGACAAAAGGTGGCGCAAATATTGCAATGACGAGAACAGCAATACTGGCCAAAGCGCGGAACAGAAAGTTTGGAAAGAGTGAGAAGAAAAGAATCAATTTCGACTCTGTGCTCTTCTAATGCAAAAAGGGGTCCCAAGTGGTTTGAAAACATGGAATGTTAACCGACACAAGAACTTTTGTGCTTCAACGACTTGGTCACAAAGATGACACTAATGACATACAGAGTGCTGTTGAGGTTGATAAGTCAGCAAGAAATAGTCTTTATCCTCTTAGCCTCTCTCTAACCTCGTCTAGAGAGAAGATATAGCAGCGCCATAATTGTATTGCAGAACTGCGAGAACTATATTCCACGGTTAGTCCTCCCCATTCTCTTCTCACCGCGGGAGGATTCAAACCTCGATCAAGCAGAGAAGCTTGAACAAGGAGGTCACACAGACACATACAATAACATTATTAAAGCTTAGAATAGAGAAGAGAGTTAAATACAGTTTTCTTCCTTCCTTCCCTCCCTCTTCAACATCCAAATCTTCCCTGAATGACTACTGGCGGAAGTAACTAGCTAAAAGATAGGAGAGGACACGACAGAGAGTGACTACTAGTCATACCGACTAACCTACCCCAAAAGCTGTTAACATCATTTTTGCTAAAAGCGGAAGACAGCCAAAAGCTGAACGAGCGGACAGAACTAGCAGGCAATAGACTCAACAGGAACGAAGGAAGAACCTTCCCTCTTCATCTCATCTCTCCTGTGAAACTTATACAACCGAATCCAACTTAAACATATATACAACTCGATCCAACCGACCACCAAAAAATATTGACTTTGATCAGATAAGAATATATATATATATATATTATATAGATTCACAAACGCTAGCAAACATATATATATATATATCAAATAGCGACCCTACCAGGACAGCCAGCAAGCAATTCACTATTGTATAAGTACAGTTGGCAGCTAGTTAATAAGTATAAAATATATATGAATAAAAGAAGGGCGAAGGGGTAGTGGATAAATTTTGTCAACCTCTCTGCCTTTCCCCACTCCCTCAAGCCAAAGTTTGCCTATCTTTTTCTACAGTCTTGTCCAAATCCCGTCCAGTCGGTCAAAGTCAACGATTAATTTTGATCCCCTCAACAATACACTCGAGTCAAATTGACTTCTCCCCCGAGGCTATTGTCACTCAGGCTGTCTGAAGCTTGTCTACCACAACTGCAGAGTCAAACATGCACCAGTAAACTATCCATACGTAGAAACATTGCGTAGGTTTTAGTTTTCCAGAACATGAGCAGCAGCTGCTGGTGTACGGTATATGGAGGAGATCAGTAGCAATGTCGACTTATATCATGGTGGCATTGCCTAGAAGGCAGGAAAGTACAGGCTCAGTTCGCCCCAACCTCTAAACATCAGTGCGTTTCTTCTTCTTTTTTGGGGGGACGATACAAAAAAATTAAAAGCGCGTCTTGTGTGTCGATTTGATCAGAGGTATAGAGAGAGGTTATTATATTATAATGTGTTGGTATCACCCTATCACCCATTCCCCGAGCTATATATTTTATAAATATATAATAATATGTGATATGCATCATCTTCCGTGCAGGGGAAATAAATGCATGCAGTCATACAAATTTATGTACATATCCTAGTGTGTTTGGTTTTTATCATATTTCGCAACCAAGAGTTGAAATAGATATATGTACGAATATTATTTTCTATATAATAATACATTAATAAAAGAATAATTTGAAAGTTTATAATCTAAATGAAACAAAAGTGTACCGCGTATATTTTCTATTTTCCTAATCAGATCAATGCAAGAATGCTTTCATCACTATGGTAAAATACTTAATTTCAAAATTAATACATAACATTTAGAGTACATTCCACACGGTTTTCTAGATAGAAAAAGTCACAAAAATATCAAATAAAACAAACACTACAGATCATGCGATTTTAAATCAAATATAAAGTGTTACTCTACTATCTTATCTAACGTACTGCAAACGAAATATAATAAGATAACGCCATCTGTCACCATAGTACTGGAAAAACAATATAGATAATCAAAACTCAATCCAATATAAGACAAAAAATTACATTAACAAATGCAATTTAATGAGACATTACAATATATACAGAATGTTGAAATATTTTTTGTGCCAGGTATATTATAAAAAATGCTCAAAGCAAACTGGAATATTTTTTTATTTTTTTATTATAATATAATTGACTTATTGTAAAACGTAGATATTTGTTCCTTTCCTCTCTTATATGAGAACGTACGTCAAATTTTGCAGGAATTTAATATAAACATAAAAGTCGTTACGCCTGGTTAAACAGTCCGTAGATCCGAACTTATGTTTGGAACAAAAATATATCGAACCTTATTAGAAATATGTACGTGTAGCATCTACAAAAAAATATATGTCGATAATATCAACACTACCGCTTTTAGCTGCTTTCAGTAGTACAAAGCCCTTGACATATTAAGTAAAATAACAATTGTAACTTTCATAGAAACTTACCTTCTACAAAGTAAACTTTATAGCCTTGCGATAAAAACTAATGATTTAAAAATTAAGACACCTTACCTGATGCTTTTGAATTAATAACTCCATAAAAGGGGTAGAAACACAATTAAATAACCATCCAAACAACTGATCAAAGTAGCTTAGCGAAAGGATACTTGGAGTCGCAGATATATATACACACACGCCGAAGTGGGTTCTTTTTGGAGAGGCAGAAGAGAGCCCGATCGGGATTGAAGGTCGGGCACTGGATCCTCCGCCGCTTGGACTCTTTCTCCTTGAGAGCGGCAAGTGCCAAATCGGCAATAAGGGGGTTCCCGGAGGTAAATCCACCCCCACCGCCGCCCGCTCGCCAGGGATTCTGTCCGGCGCTCAAACCAGCCATTCTTACTTAATTTTAGTGTAGTGATAGATCAAATAAATAAGGGAGGAGGTTCACACAAACACAGAGCGAAGAGTGCGCAAATTCTTATTGACCGATTGTAGAATTGGCGTTCGCTGCGACGATTGCACACAAGTTGACACAATCCGATGCTACAATGGAATCGACAGCAGGAGGGAAAGTGGAAGCTGATTTAGATGCAGTAACCGAGAAAGATTGCGAGGAGGATGCGGCGGAATTGAAGAAAAAGGAGTGGTGGCCCGTAGTGCAAAAAATGTGCCGAGTTGTTGGGAGGGTTGGTCCATCAACCAGGGACAAGGGAAGTGCTGAAGACGTTGGCCACGCGCTACTGCAATTGGGAACTGGTGTCAACATTTGCCTCGGAGTTCTGGATACATGTCTAAAGCTACAAGCGCAAGAGATTAGGATAACATATCATGAAAAAACTTCTTAAAACAGAAACAATTCTATGCATATTGCAATCTTGATTTAATATTTCGATCTCTGAAATACACAATTTTTTTATTTAGTCTAAAAACAACTATTAAAATGTAACCTAAATTATAGAATTTTTAAGACAGTATATAGACTATTTTTACTTACTTAAGGTAAGCCATATAAAAGTAATAATATTTAGTTTACATTAAAAAAATATTTAGCTAATGATTGCTTTTATTTCCATATATACCCCGACTGTGCCTAGGTCTCTGAAAAGGGGACATTGGTAGCTTCCAACAAATCAAACAAAAAATATTTAAAACATACTAGTAAAAGAGTTGGCTTATTTCATAAAGTAATAAAAGAAAATAAGGAACATTTACACTTTTACAGTGAATATAACTTGGTTAAATATTAGTCAATATTGGTATTAAAATGATATGATAATGCAAACTAAATTGAGTATCAATTTAGTCGCATTGCATTTATTTTATTCCAATAAGTATATTTTACACTGATATGCATAATATATTCTAATATGTATTAATGTTTTTTATCAGTTGCTTTTATTTTACAAAAAATATTTTCTATTTGATTTTTATTAAGAACTATACAAAACATAATGGAAATTATAATCAGAGTAGAAAATTATAATTAATATAAAGTAAGGAATATAAATAATTATCTATTTAACAACTAAACGCAGCTACTATGTATAATTAATAAAATATCACAATTGTCTCCATAATAAAGTCTGATTTTTCGTGTCATATTTACGTTTTAAAAAAGTTAAAAATATTATTTGATTTATCAGCTTTCTTATAAAACTTACCCATATATTCCAAATGCACAATATATATATATACATATATATGGCTTACAATTTCTTTTAGACAACTGTATGACATGTCAATTATTTAAACCCAATCATTACAATGTAACTAAATCGTTAAAATAAAATTGTATTATTATAGAATGTAATGATTTGTAAAAAAAACAATATTTTAAAATCCTATAGTGGAAAGCATTTACCATACGGGTAGAACACATACTTTCATCATAGAATATAATTACTTTGAACATAGCCTGTAATGTATAATCTCATATTTAAAACAGCTAGTTTTACTGTAACGAAAATGTCAATTTACTAATTTCATTCTTATTAAAAATTGAATCATTTTAATTTAGAAAATTAAATAAGCTAAAATATTTTATAGGAAAATTAATACTCTATTTATGAAGTTAAAAATCTTAAATAATAAATTATATTAAAAATGTAAATAAACAAAAGTTTTATTTATGTAAAACAATATGCACCATTCTATGCTATTTCACAAAATTGATCTTAATGAAAAATGATATATAGTACTCATGATGTAATCCTCTAACATTGAGGTGATAATGTTTGTATTTATACTAATATAATTATTTATAAATAAAGTAGTTGGACTGATTTAAATTCACATACTTAATTGATTAGTATCAGCTTAAAGATATATGTACATATCGATAATGTAATGTCTTTCCAATAAGTTATTCCATTTTAATTAGTTTGTTTTTGGAAATTATTTCATTATTCATGCAATTTCAATAAGTATTGCAATCGTTCTATTATTTGAAACTATGTGTAACAATTGTTTTCACCGAAGAACATTTATACCAATAAATCCATCATATTTATTTTTAATCTAGAAGGTTAGTAAAATCTTTATATACACTATGTGACAAAAAGAGTGAGAAAATTCAAATTCACGCATCTTAGACGATTTATGCAGGATGTCTACGCTGCTAGACTCTAATTTAATTCAAATATAAACGAGTAAAGGGGGTGTTTCTCATCACCAATCAATATAAAAACTAATATTTTACACGCTTGTTAACATTTAGTTATTTTCTTAGAGTGAAATTTTAAAATGTAAAAAATCTATAAAAAGCGATCGCTTTTGTACTTGATAAATTGATTACTGTGTTTAATTACAATGTGTTAAGTTATTTGAGAAAGCTCTCAGGCGTGGCCTAGACTTAGACGACCAACTATGACAGTTATGACTATTTCTGAGCTACATATCCCATAAGTATCCTTCTATAAATGGATCAATGAGTTCAGAAATGACAAGAATCTTCCGAACAAGAGTTCTAGAAGGCCAAGAAGAACCCATTCAAGAAGTGACTGAGTTCTCCGTAGACGTACTCAGTAACCAAATATTCAGTGGTCCCCAACTACATCAGTATGAAGCGGTTACCTTTCTAACGATATACAAGCATCTTAAAAAAGTTGGAATTATGAGACGAAGACGAGCACGGGTTCCTTACTTGAGTCCAACAAATATCGTAACAAGACTTTGGTAGTGTATGGTACGGGCACATAAGCGTAATGTATGGGACAATGTCATCTTCATGGATGTGTCTGGGACCGGAAGGGGTTGAATTCCACAGACATAATACAAAGTATTAACTTAATATTATTATACTAATCTAACCCTACAATTTACTGAAAACGCGAAATCAGCTCTTTTCTGAGCTAAAACAAATTGTTATATACTATGAAATAAAATTTAATTAATATTCCCATTCTTTTTTCTTTTGGACGTAGTTATTATACACATAAAAAACACTATGCATTTCAAACGAACAACATTATATCCTGGTTTTGTAAATATATTATTAGTCATGTAAAATCAGACATATTTTCCTGATCAATTATGTTTATAAAAAAATTTAATATAACAATAAACTAATATACATATATATATATAATTAAATGATACAATTATGCAGTGAGATCAATTCAAGCATGGTATGTATTTTTAGCTAAACTACAGGTTTATTAATAGCTTCATAATGACATTGTTTTGTATAATTCAAATAAATAATAGTTGTATAGCATACTATAAAGATGGAGTAAAACGTTATGTATTGCTCTGGTTAGACAAATAGTTTACTGGTCATAATTTCTTTAGGAAACTAAAACTAAAAAATATATTATTCTAATTCAATTATTATCAAGCTATTTCTTTATACTCCTAGAATTAAGAAAGTATTTCCAGCTGTACTGCATATTAAATTGCAGTTTTAGACTTTAACTAAGACAATGATACAATACAGATTATATATTGTAAACAAAACTGTTATTGTCATGTGTGACAAACACATTTAAATTTGATTATTTTAAAAAGTTTTATTCAATAGTGAAGATTATATAATTTAAATATTTAATGTAAAAAAAGTTTTTCCTAAGTTCGAATGTCAAAGAAACATAGAACTATACATTTTTGGTGAACAAAATAAACTGTGGCAGGGCTTTGGCTCATGATTCAAATTGTGATTTCTAAAGATAAGAATTATTTTATAAAGTCTAAATCTGTATAGTCGTATTTCTATCAAATATGGTATCATCATACTGAAATATAAGAGTATTATTATTTGCTGCTTTCACATATTGGGTAAACAAATGCATATATAAAAATAACAAATATTTTGCAGACATTTTCATCATTATTCTACTTGTTAGTAGTATATTAGCTAATCTAAATTTTTTATTTAAGTGTACTTCTCTTTTTAACATATATATTTTACCTTGTATATACTGACATGCAGACTATAACTATTTTATTGTGTGAGCACTGGAGGAGCTATTATGTAGTGAAATGTCTGCTCTATTTTCATTCAATGCAACTGTATTCACCGTATATTTTGTCCATAAAATATAAAAGTATTTAGTAATTTTTTCAGCTGTTAACAGAAAAATAAGAAAATGCCATAATATAGAAAATTATATAATTTCTGAAATTTTCATGATATAATGAACATGACTGCATTTGTTATTTTATTTACCTAAAAGGTAAAATATGTACATATATTACAAAGAGAATCTTTCAATCTTAATAGAATTCAAAATATAAAAACTGTATCCAAAGCATACATTAGAGTATATATGGTTATGAAAATATGTATTATTTTTGAAGATGCATCAGTTATATATTATTCATTTAATCATAACATTATTATATGTATGTTGCAATATATTCTGTTTACCCTTTTGATTTATTAATTTATTCGTCTTCATATTAAAAAGCATGTATTAAAATACAGATTATATATATTTAATATAATAATTAGCAGGAATGTGTTTGCATAAATAACTGTTTGCATCATTAAATTATTATTTTTTATTATTATTGTGTAATGCACCAATAAATGCTTTTCATATCCAGTCCAATGAAAGCAATAATCTTAATAGAAATTGTTGTACTTTAAATACTATAATTTAAATAAAATTAATAATATAAATAATACAATAATCAATACGAAAAATATTATAAATGATCACAGTTATCTAATAATATATCTAAAGGATAATTAATAAATAGTCCCAGAAATAACAAACAAATCATAATAGATCAAATTTGTGTAATCATTATTAATATGTTAAAATTGTATAAATCAGGTTATTTAAAAAAATTAATTTACTTACTGTTTAAATATAGACAAATACTTTATATTGTAATCTGAATAATAAAAATGTTTCATTTATTTGATCACTATCCAGTTTTAACAAATATATTTTTAATAATATAGATTTTTTTTGAAAAAAATACTTAGCTAAAATAGTATATATGCTTTGTATACAACATAACTTTTTATCATAATATATAATAATAATTAATAAAATCAATAAATAAAGCATAACGATTAATTTTGTTACTAATTTTATTTTTTTAGTAAATATGTTAAAATGTTAAAACTCAATAAAAGCACTATTATAAGTTTTATGGTTGGTGTTATTAATAAAAGTAACTGGACCTATAATTTCCAATACATATTACTAAAATAATATTTCTACTATTATAGCATTATTTTATTGTTAAAGATCTCATTATAAATGAATTTATTTTAATAAACTATTAGAATGGTATTTTATAAATACTGCAGGCTCCTTTTACACAGTATGTCTAAAAAAGTTTCCTACAAAATACAATGAATATTTTCTTCAAATAAAATTATACAAATTTAATATATAAACGAAATAATACAAAAAAACTTAGAATTTGCCAATATTGACACCTAATTGATATAATAAAAGTAGCAACATAATTATTTTCTCTATTTCTAATTCAGAACAGAAGATTTGGTCTCTACTGTTTGGCCACCATACACAATTGACCTTTACCATTTGACCACAAGGACATCTGGCACCAGCAGAATGAGCATCTCCTACTATGATAGAGGCACCTCATGCAACAACAACAATAATCTGCAGTAAAACAAGAAAAAAAATTAAACTAAATTTTAAATATACATGTTTTATTGCTTGCAGCCAAATGTCTGGTCAAAACATTTGGGGTCTGGATTTTTGGCAGATTTCTATAAACTTTTGTTTACCATAATATAATTTTTTAAATTTAATATTTGTCTAATTTGTGTTTAAAACATCATTATATTCAATTACTAAGATTTTGTATTGCTTGCAAAGAATATTGAAATGAAAAAAATATCTATTTTGCCAATATAATTAAAAAAACAAATATATATTTGGTCTGATATTATGCTATTTAGTTATAAAATGATTAATAGATAACAAACTAGTGAGTTTATTTTTGAGATTGATAAATAATAGAAACATTATTTAGTATGACATAGAGTAAATGTACAAAGGCACACAAATTTGATCAAGCTTGGAACTCAAAATATATTTAAATAACTACATCTAAAACTCAAATAAAAAGCACTTGTGTCTAAAAAGTATAATTATTTAAATCAATATTTTGCATTCATATTTCTGCAATTTGATTTATCTATAAAATACAGATATGGCATATAAACGAATTTATATATATATGTGTAACTATTGATCAAGTATAATAACAATAATACAGAACAAGCATTTTGTGTACATATATTTTGTATGAGCCTTATGGTAATGCTTGAGTACACTAGATATAAAGAATATTTGCATATTTTAAAGGGCTTTATTATTGAAAAGGGTAACATTTTATAATTTTAAAAGGCCTAACTAAGCAACAAAACTCAATACATATTATATAAAAACTGTTTCAAGACATATAAGTATATTATAAACACATGATAACTGTTAAATATTTAAAACTAACAAAATTCATCTAGATATTTTGTTCATTATATTATTTTACATATAAACTTTAACTGATCGTTAACTTTAATATTGACAACAGGATATCTAAATTCAATGAAATCTGAAGAAAACTATTTTGTGTGCATATCATAGCACATTCAGTCCAATACATTGAATTAAATGTAACCTTCAATAAAGTCAAAATATAAAAATTTGATCATCAAAATAGAGACTTTATAGAAATTTATAATTTATAAATTTGTATAAGTTATAAATAGATGAGTAGTAAACAATTTTATTACATATTTGAAAAATAAAAATATAGTTTTTATATATTAAAATCAAGAAAATATTCAAAAATTTAGCATTTTTCTTTCTATATACATATATATATACTAAAAAATATATATGGACAATAAAGCCATTGTACTTATATAAGAAAATGCAATCCTTCATGATTTACTAAGACAATATAAGAAAATTTTAAAAGAAATTCAGTAAATCCAATGAACTAAATTTAACTTTATATAGGGATAATCTATATAAATATAGTTTGATTGTATCATTTTATTATAGAAGAAATACTGACACTCCTAGAATAAGAACTTAATGGACCTATGACTGAGCCCTGATCAGTGGCCTACTATTTTCATACTATTTATATAATAGGAGAAACAACCTCATATTTCATCCCCTCAGTCCTTATATTAATCTGATGGTGAATACTGACTGAGTAGATATGACCTATACATTCCAGCTAAATATATTATATAATTAAATCAGTGTAACTATTGTGTATCCATAGAAGCTATATATTTTTATGTTAGTTTATCTGAAAATAAAGATGAATAATATAGTTATTATACAATAACTATTGTCTAACAAATATATTAAATAATATATATATATAAGTTGTTAAATACTGTTAGACTAAATCATATATTGTTATTGTCCCCACAATACTGTGTTCCAAGAATTGCAAAGTAAATACTTACAATGTATAAAAAAACATAATTTTTACAGAATGGTAAAAACTTTGTCATTAAATAATTGTTTTAATAATAAGTATTATTATTTTCATCAACTTTACAAACTTATTACTAAGGCAACCATTTTCAAACTTTTACAGCCATTATAAGTCAAAGTTTATTTCATATTTCAGTGAAAAAATCATTTTTGTTGCCAATACTCATAGTAGGTATTATGGTGACAATAATGATATGTCATTTAATTACTGTATATTAGCTATATAGATATAACATGTATAAATAAATCTTATTCAAAAGCTAAATAAATATATTTTTATTTTTACTCTATGTATTGTTATTATTAGTATTGTAATATATAAATTAACAAAATGGCCAGTTTAAATAAATACAAGAATATATTAAATGTAGAATATTTAGGGAAATAAAAAGAATATAGGCAAATTCAACTATATTTTTTTTTCAATTAATTAATCTATAATACTAAATTTATTAAAGTTTTATACTATGAAATAAAAACAATAGATTAATTATATATATATATAATGGTCAGATATATAGCAAGTAATTTATATGTCTGGGTATTATATGATATAATAGAAAATTGATATATAAATATAGTTTTATAATGCTTTATATCTTAGTTATTTATATAATAATATATAAAATAATACAATATTCCCAAAATAAGAGTAAGACAGAGGTAAACTGATATGTTTTTCTCTAGACTGAGATATCAGAAGGCTGAATTATAATAAGTGAAATTGTTAAATTAATACAAATTTATCATGTAAAACAAAAACATTATAATTATACTTCTGATTAGATTCATTTATTTCATTAATATATATATAATAAATTATATACTAATATTCTCAATCAGAATAAGATTGTAGAAATCTATTATTATGTTGATATATATAAAATAGGTATAATATATTATTTTCTGTTTAATCTAAATATTAAATAATTAATCTAGAGATAGAAATTTTAAATATATGATTATATTTTTAACAATATTAAAAATATATCTTAACAACTTTTATAGTATAATTTTCAATTGATAGTAAATGGTAAATCAATTTATATATAGCAATTTTAATCAATAAATATTGGGAACCACTGCTCTATTAAATCAGTTACAAAAAAAATAAAGATTTCATCTTCAAAAGAATAAATTGTATTTATGATTTATTCAGTATGATAATTATAATAATTAAGTATTATTTATTCTATATACATATAAAAATATTTAATTAAATAAAAATTTATAGTTATATAATTATAGTTATATCATTAGAAATTTCAAAGAAAAAGCATTGTTTTGAGATCAGTTTTAGAAAAAATTATATATACTAATAATAGAATATACAATAAATAATTGACAGCATTTAAGATATAATATTAAAATAATATATATAATATGAATTAATAGTATATCTTAATATATTTTTCTGGAATTAAATATATATGTTTTGACAGATAATATTATATTTAAATCTAATATTATTTATTACTCTCTATGATTTTAATATTTTTCTATAAATATAACCAAATAAATAATAATGATAGATTGTTTATCATAAAATATTAATCCTTTATTAATATTTGGCATGATTAGTGTTTATTGTAAGATTAAGAGTAATGTAAATACTAAATTCTAATAAATTAATATATTTAAATTAAATTAAAAAGAAAGCTATTGACATTGTATTTGACATTTGTTGCATTAAAATATTTTACAATATACATGAATATGATTAATGACATTTCTATACTATTCTTTAGAAGTATGATTAATATGGATCAGGTTTTATTTTTCATAGCATATTATATAAATAAAAAGTATAATAATATTAATAATATATTGGTCTTCATGAATTTACTCATCTTTATTTTTAAAAAGAATATCAAAGTATTATTAAAAATATAGTATATATATATACCTTGTAACTATTAATACTAATGAAAGTAATGATAGTAATGGAAGGCTTTGTTTGACTAAATTTTAAGTGCAATGTTATTGTTAGTATATATAGTCAAATGT
>JAYRBW010075460.1:0-25114 GCA_036023295.1 Invenusta paracnida | reverse complement strand
GAAATCTGCTGTTTTCATTGTTTATATAGGCATTATTGGTTTGCTAAAATATGGTTGTTGTCACCTGCGATAAGTTCACAAGATTGTACATATTTCAATATTTTCTCATTGATATTGCAAAAAAAATAATTTCCGTATTTTTTAAATACCTCCAAAATCATGCCTGTTAATTACTAATACTATATAGAGTCTATAGACTATATAGTGTAGTAGTACTAGTAGTGCCAGTGGCAGTGCTATATAAATTATATTATAATTTAAAAATTCACTCTGAATTATTTTTCAGGGACAAACTAGAGTGGAGAGTCACTGGAGATAGGTCAAAATAGAAACTTTATAATATTCATATTATTTCTATTAGTCTGGTTTGATCAGATAATTATTTATATTAAAAAATATCTTTGAAACTTGTACTTGGTCTTGGACTTGGTCCTGATTTAAGAACTAAAAATTAAAAGATAATTTAAGTTGACTAAATAAAAAAAATTAAATAAAAATTTCAGATACTGATATCAGATTAAATTCTCATTAATTATTTTATTAATATTAGTTACTATTTTTACTATACTTATAGTATAGGTATACTATATTTCACTTCACTTCAATTGATTTCTTTATTTTTTATGTATCTTTTTTAACTTTAAAATTAGTAAATATATAGATATACACAATTTTAATATTTCAAAATAGATTTTCATGAGTTTTTTATACTCTTTCTAATGACAGGGTTCATAATTAACTTCTAGACTTACTAGCCACTTGGCTAGTTGGTTTGTAAATGAACTAGCCAAGGCCTCTTTCTACTAGCCCGGAGAATTTAAAAAAATTAATTCCATAATCTGTATATTGAACATTGTCATTATTATTGCATTATAAATAATATTATATATATTATGTTAATTTACAGTTGAGTAATACAATAAGTCTTTTCACTTTCAGAGTACAAATGTTATTTAGTAAAAGCAATAGAAAATGAGTAATGTTAACATACAATTGAGTAGAACTATAAGTTTTCACTTTCAGAGTACAGGTGTTATTTAGTAAAAGCAATAGAAAATGATTAATGTTAACATACAATTGAGTAGTACTATAAGTCTTCACTTTCAAAGTACAAGTGTTATTTACTAAAAGCAACAGAAAATGATTAATGTTAACATATGGTAGAGTAGTACAATTATTATTGTACTACAACACAGCTACTGAGTAAATGCATAGACAAACATAGACAGTTTTTTCTAATTCACTTTAGCAGATATTGATGGTTCTAATGAATCATACACATGTGTGTATGTGTATTATAAACAAAGACTTTAAATAGAATTATAGTGATTGAAGTCTGCAATTATGTACTAGCCAGCCGGGCGTGTGACATTGATTTTCAACATGCCCGAGAAGTAAACCACACACCACTGGCATCCGGGCATGTGCTAATTTCGAACCCTGATAAAGTATTTTTTCATTATTATAATTTAGATTACAATTACTGCATACTTTGATTTGAATATATTATGATAAGTTTCTTGGATTGTGAACTTGCTTGAATTTACTCTTGCCATTGGGATACAGACATTTAATAGATTATTTTTCAATTTAATTTCTATTCTAAAAGTAAAGTAAAACGGAGTTTTATCTAACCACAAAATAATAATTATTAACATATAATATTCTATATGATTGAAAAAATATTAAAGACAAAGTATATATTTCTATGATGAGTAATTAGCATGAAATAAGATTGACTATTAAGGAATAAGATTTTTATTAATATTTATTTAAATCAAAATCTATTTTAATTAGGTGCATATCATAATGTAACCAAATCTAAGCAATCATAACATGTTACTATAGTTGACAACATTTGTATTTTGGAAACATATAAAGACATAAATAGTATTAGTATATAATATGTAAGTTAACTATTAGTATTACCCACTTACTTATTTTTAATTAAAAAAGAGACAGACCAATTTATACAACATATAAAAACAGTAGTTATTAATATTTTGAGCCTTTAAAAGACATCCCTTAAAATATGATATACACATATTAGAATGCAAGGAAAAAACAATATGCAAACATACATTAATCTGTTAGAACCAGATGGGTTGACAGGGTCTTGTCAAATGACTTCCAAAACTATTAGTATTAACAAATTTCAAAATCATGAATCATAATTGCATCCAGAATTAAATGAATTATCTTATATTTATTTAAATATATACTGTATTTAAATGTAAAAATCAAAATTTATTTTTATGTGCTCATTAAAAGGGCTCAGTTTTTAATCATAACTTTATTGAATATAAGTTAAAATTATACAGTCAATGTATAGTTAAACTGTATATTTACTATATGAATTTAAATATTATATTGAAAATAATTTGTCTTCATGTTTTGATTTGGTGACATTTTGACAGACATTCCTTTAATCTTCTAGTACTACACAAATTTTATTTTAATATATTTTAAGTTTACAATATAAATAATAAAATGCAGAACTAAAATATTATCTAAATGATATCAGGTCAAAATATACCTATACCTAATTACCTAGGGTATACCCAAGTAAAAACAAACATCCAGATCAAAATATACTATTTGCTTTTGAAAAGGCTCTATGTTTTAATTATACTTACAATGTCACTAATATATTAAATAACCTAAAATATATTTATGTTATAATCAATATTACTAAATTATACTATTTATAATTTTTCAGATATTTATTCATACATTATTTTATATTTATACCAATAAAAAGACTGACATTTAAATATTATGGTCTTTAGTTTAGATAAAATTAGGTAACAAAAATTAAATTAAATAAATACTAAGAAATTGAAACATCACCTGCAAAATTTATTTCATTTCTTTTGATAATTTGATATTTAACTAGTTCATTCATATAAGCAATAAAATAAACTTTATAAGATGATGACTATATCTATATAACTGTCTAATTTTCAAGTTAGGTCAAATGCAGCCAGCACAAGAAGTGATGACTTGAAGATAGTAACCCAAGAAGTCTTAGAAAATGTTCTAAATTTACAGGTGTCAAGTGTTTCCAAGTTGTAATTATCTTTATGAATGGGTATACATAACTTGGTACATGTAGAAAGATCTAACAGTATGTTTATGTAATGGAAAATATCACACTACCATTGGCCTACTACCAATAGGATATGTCTATACCATCAAAATACTTGGTAATCTTAATGACTAAAAAGTTAATGTTTTAATATTTATTTTCTAAATGTTGTACTCTTTCAATAGCTACAGCTTTTATTTATTTATAATTAATTGCATATTTTGATCAACATTTTTTTTTTAATTTTAGCACACAACTATAGTAGGTACTGTATTTAGGAAATCTACCTGATATTTTAAAACAATTTTCAATTTATACTACAAAATAAAGGCTATAATAATTAAGCTTGTAATAAATAATTAATATATGTATTTCAACTAGTTTTGACTTATACCTTATATGGACATTTTCAGGAAAGATTTTATTTACTACATTAATACATTAATACAAAAAATATTACTTATATAAGTTTCAATAATGAATGCAACTACATATACAAATTTACTACAATACTAATATATATGACAATACAAATATAAAACTGAAAATATGAAAATATGAAAATAAGAAGTTTCCGAAAAGGTTGAGCAAATAAGACTGGCCTAATTGTCTAAGAGAGTTGTTAAAAATAAGTTAGTTGTGTTTTATATACAATGATTCTTTTATGGAAAAATCAAGAAAATTATTTACACTGTCTAAAATAGAGTTAGTTATTAATATTACAGGAATAGTTACATGATAGGCAGTGTGAAGCCATAGTTAAATTTTACAATGATGATCCATATTCAGAAATTTTATTAATAAGATGGCACTTAGTTTGACCCAAGTAATGCCAATGTCTATTCTCAAAACAGATATATTGGTAAATGACTCTAGATTTAAAAAAAGAACTCAATTTTTAATCCAGAAATACTAAGCTATTTTATATGATTTAAAAGCTAGTTTAAACAGAAATGTTAGATTATTGGATAAGTATTTTAATTTGTGTTTAAAAAGAATTGAAGGGCGACCGAAAAATGAATGGGAATAATTCTTAGATATTGTACTAGTTACTAATCGAAGGAGGATACATTTAAAAAATCTAAGAATAAGTTAACACATGACAAAAATAAACTCTAAGGATAAGAATTACTAACAAGAATTTTAGATACATTATTGATATAAGAATAGACTAAGTTCCAGGAAGAGCAAACTCAATAAGCACGACTAATAATTCAAAAACTAAGACTAACCTTTCCCCGATTTAGGACAAAGGGCATGAAAGTTGTGTAAAAGACCAGTATTAGTAGGTTTGAAGACTAACCAATAGTTTATTTGGTTGTATAAATGTTTAATTTAGTAATGTAGCGTTTCTACTATAGTTATTGGTTTATTTAATTTATTTTTCATTTTTAGACCCTGAAAATTGCAAGATGTGTGAGAAACATTTCAAGACTTTTGATAATGCTGCAAAGGATGGAATGCCTGGTGGTATGTATGCATAATTCCTTAGTATTGTCAATTATGTGATTGATTTTGCCGTTTACTGTTCCATTTGCAATCTTCCTTTCTCAATTTTATTCACAAGTACCTTTAAACCTTATAGCAAATCAAAACACAATTTTTATTTTAAAATCCATAAAAGTCACTTTTTTATTTGGCACTATTCCTAATTTGTTGATTAATTCAAAACTAAAGCAATGAAATATTGTAATATATGTGTCTTTTTTTGACGTTGTACCAGAGAGTGTTTATTATATTATTCTCTATTGGGGTAGACCATTAATTTAACATTACTGAGAACAAACATTACTGTAGTTTGAATTGGCTAAAATTAGCATGTATATTATTTTTCTAGTATATAATGCTTGCAATTGTTGTAACTTGCTGTACAATAGAGTATCATGCGTGCACTCAAAACGAAGTACTTACTATAAATAAATTGCTACATGTGTGCATGTCGCTTTTAATGTTGTGGTATGCATATTTTTCGTACACTAATATTTTTTGTTAACATTGCACTGAATTGTACTAAAAATTGAATTATCTTTTCTGGGGTTTATAATATCTTCTGAAACTTTTTTTCCCAACTTTATTTAATAATGACATAAACATATTTATTTTTGGACGCTAAAAGTGGCTTACTTACATATTTTATAAAATATTATAATCATAAATTTGTAATCAAAATTATCGCATCAAATTAATTGTTATTTGTACGGTTATCTAAATTTGTTTTTACTAATCATTACGATGACTATATTAGTTTATAGTGTTAATATAAAGTGTAATAACTGATTCCCTCTTTAATTTTAAACCAGTTACCTATCTGAAAACCGTATCTGACACGTTGCCTTGGCTTCCGCATATCTCCTCTCCGGGTATCATGATTGTTCAGGGTAAAAGGAGAATACTGTACCAAGGTGAGTGTAAGCAAAACAATACATTTAATCTGCGACAAATCATACTGTTTCCAATTTTTTACTGCCTACTGATTTATATTCTCGGTTAGCTTTTAATTGTGTTATTAGGTATTTCAATATTTCAATATTTCAATATCTTAATAATTTAAATGTATTAGGTTATTTTATTTTAGAATACAAATTACTCGTATCTTTTACATTTCTCAATTTGTTTTTGACTCCTACACCTCGGCTCTTATTATTATTAATCTTCTTAAATCTCATACTTACTGTAGGTATCTTGCCAGCGCTTTTATACATATTATAACAATATTAAGAAATATTGTTAAATAAATATAAAATAGAAATAGAAATAATAATCACATTAGAAACGACAATCCATGCACCGTGCAATCTAGTACGCCTGAAAAGTAATCTAGCTGACGTAATACGTTGGCTTATCTAAAATAAAATATAAATGTGCAAAAAACGTATAATATTTTTATACTCAAAGGTATAGATTGTAAATTCTAATAGGATACCTGGTTTTATTCCGTCAACAAATTTGAGTTTATTTTTGGCGTACTGAGTCGGGTCTTTTCTGTGTATTTATAGAATTTGATATTCTAGTTCTTGTCCCTTTACTATCAATAAGTGTTATTATTGATTAACTAACAGGGGATCTGACAGAGGACGACCTATTCAACGCGGTCCGCAGTGTGGAGCAGGTGCGGCCCCTGGAGCTCACAGATGCTTCATTTGAACATGACACCCAAGCGGCAACCGGGGGCACAACAGGCGACTGGCTTGTCTACTTGTAAGCTCCTCTTTACCTTCTTTCCTGGATTGCTGCATCTAAGGGTTTTTAATATGCTTCAATTTCCATAGATACAGTAAATTTAAATGATGATTTTTGGCATAATTAAATGAATTGTATTAATAAATTTTGATACATACACTGTATTGCAAACTAATAAATTAAATTTTATTATGAGAACATTAGTACTTATTGTAAATTTGATTAATCCGAACTCTTTTTATTAGTTCTTTGCATACATTTTATCGGAAGTATTTTTACAAGATCACATGAATTATGAAAATATTTGTAATATGTCATAATTTTTAGGTTGTTGATTATGAATTGAGTCTACTGATCATTAAAATATTATTTAAAAAGGGTTTTTAGAAAGCCTTTACAGAGATTTAAACATAATTTATATACGTTAACAGTATTGTCAAATGTTGTTCAAACTAAAGAGTGTTTTCATAGATAAGATTACAATTTTACAGCGTTTCATATTATGTTACTAGTGGAACTTGTAAAAAAGAAAATAATGAAAAGGATAGTCCATTTTCTAATTGGCCCTTAAATCCATTAATGCGAATATTTTGCGCATAAATTCATTTTTTGACAGCGTAAAATTCTAGGGGTTCATGTGAAATGAAGAAATGAGATATTTTACTGATATTTTCGCCTTTCACCATTTATTATTAGGGTCATTTTATCTCGAGAGAAGTGTAGATCGAGTAATATTACAGTTTGAAACATAAATATATCAATTTAGTACGCGTGATAAAAATGGTGCATAATTATATACACTCTTTTCATTTAGTTCATCGGCCTTTTTGATGTTACATCTGGGAGTGGGGTTTACTCATGATATGCAGTGCATCCCTGTGACATATCATTCCCTCCCCTCTACCCTTCCATCAACTAATTTTTCTAGACGTTATGTTTATCGGGCTTACACTTAGGTATATATATATATAAATGGAAGGCTACTTTTGAAAATGCCACCTTTTTATACACGCATTTAATTATTTAAAGTATTACGTAAAATATTACATTTTATTCTATCGTATTTTTGGTCAATAATCGTTCTGGTGACTTTTTTAGACAATGGATATATATCAATATAGTCCTCGAATATTGAATATTTAAATATTAAAAAACATGGATAATGTAAAACAATACAATTAGATTTAATAAATAATATATTTAACATAATATTATTAATACATGGGAAGATATTATGTAAATAGGGATGCACAAAAATCTGATACTTCCTTTCTATCAAATAAAATACGTAATTTGGCGCATTACCACATTTGTTTAATAGGAGAGACTAGAAAAGTATGCATATACGATTCATATCTATTGCACGTCCATGACACAATAGTTATTAATTTAAATTTGCTTCTAGGGGGAACTATTGGATCTTGAACATTCTACATTTTACATGACTGCGGTGATTTAGTAAATTGGACATTTAAAAAGATGAGCTCTTTATCCCATAATTATAAATGTAAACTCTGTATTCCAAATATATAATTTGGATGAGGCCCGGAATTTCAATATTTACTTAGTATGGTGCACTATAGTATCGAATGTTTATTAGTTATAAAAACATACTGTATGACTTAATTTTAATATACATAGTATAAATTATATTTTTATAATCTAATTAATAGTTCTCGTTTATTAATTTTTATATTGGTTTCTTAGTGTGTTAAATACAAATATCGTTTTAACCCTTTTTAATCAATTAGATATCCGGTACTAATGTCACTTAGTAATATCTGTAAAATCTGCTGCACTTCAGTTCTTCCTACTTCAAAAAAAGATCAAATCCTATTATTTTATTAGTGAATTGTTTATTATGTATAATATACGTATTAGGCATTTATATACATGTTATGTACTGATATATATATGTATATTATAATGTAATAAATTATATATAAATAATGTTTCGTTGAGCGCTATTACACAATATTAACAGATACCACCATCAGATACTACATGGCAAAAATATATTAATCTGTATTTTATATGGCTAAATGAAATGTGTATTTCTGAATAGCAAAATATATATCTGCGATTATAAATTTAATTCTCCAAAAATAATGAGTTTCCGCTCGAGAAAGAACAATTCTAATCGTATAATAAAAGTCGCGAAATATCAGTAACATTACCTATTTCTTCATTTTCATATAAATCTATGTAAACTTATTCAGAGTATTATACTTTATAAAAATAAATATATTCGCACTGACTATTCCCTGTCATTTTCGGTTTCAACGGTAAATCAGTTGAGTTTTTTCTTGTTTGTTTAATAGATATCCATTTAATTATTTTCTTATTTACCGCACTTGTCATTTCATGCGCTTAGTAAAGTTGTATATTTATCGTCGTTGCACTCTCTGCATGTTTCATATTAGAAATCAAAAGTGCACGAATACATTTTTGTATAGTCTAATGCATAAATGCTATAGTTTATTTTATTTATTATTTTGCAGCGCACTGTTTTCACTTCTGTGTGCAGTATTAATCTTGTTTTCACTCTTTTTCAGTGATAATAAATACCAGAACAATGTTGTCGTATTAGAAGGTTTGGCATTGAGGTAATTGTTGTACGATGATATGTTTTCTTTGTCTAATTTAGGATACCTCATCCTAATTAGCATTTTTAAAGAATTTATTTATATTGAATAGATCACAATATGTTTAAGAACGAATTTTAAACATTAAATTTCAAAGTATCTATCCATAAATTCATTTCAATCCATAGTTTAAAAAATAATAAACCAATTTCTAGCATTTTAATTTGTTGTCATATTATGTATAGACGATAGCAAATGGTTATTTCTTTTGTTATAAAATTTAATTTATATAATCATTTATTTTTAATTAGTTGCTCGTTGCAGAATAGTCTGTAATAAAATTTAATATTTATTTGATTATTCACAATCATTTGTCACTATAATTTTAATGTTTAATTTATATGCTTTAAAATATATTATATTATGTACATCCTCTACTATTGATTGATAAACGCGGAGATGTGTGTATACGCTCTTTTAGCTTACTACATAGACCCAGTTTGATCTCATTCCAATAATAAAACACTTGAACATGACGTCATGGTGGCGTTTTTATTTTGTCAACGTGTTAAAATGTAATTTTGTGCAAGGACATTTAACCATTTTGAGTAATTGTTTGGTACATTTTAATATACATTAAATAGATTAATAGCTATTAAGTGGCGTGATTGGTTAACAGATTTAATAAGCTTACGTGGAAGCATTCGTGTGCAGAACATATTGCACCACGTCTATTGTTCCTTTGAGAAATGCCGATTACTATCTGTGGATTACAATAGTGTATTACCTCAACATAGGAATGTCAGATATTACAGATTTCAAAGCCTCACAAAAACATTTAACATTCGACACTGGAACCGAAATTTAGTAATCTGACGCCTTCAGGATATGCTCAAGTGTCGTAGGATTCCAGTGTTATACAGATCGAGTCAATGACAACTCATATATATATATTCCGCCAGTTCCATAGAAATAGGAGTGATTTTATTTCTGGGTGGTACATAAATTCATATAACTTTTACGTCGTCTCGGTTTTTCTACTTATTATATACGAGTATATAGGTAGTATAGTGTGTATTGCATTATTTTTTTTCTAAAATTATTTGTCTTCAATATTTCAGACTAAAACAGTTTCATTGTAATTTGGCGCTTATGAAAAACTCTACGAGTTCTAAAACCTTTAAACGCTTCAAGATAGAAAATACACCTCAAATAATCTTGTAAGTAATGTGTTTGTATTTTTATTATTCGTTACACATCATAGTGGTAAATTTGTCCGTATATTATTTCGAATAAAAAACATTGTGTCTTAGAATAGATCTTTTTAATATTAATAATTATATTTCCAGTATTCGACGTGGCAGCCAATACTTATACGACTTTGACGTCAAGGATCACTCCAAGATGTTTCACTTCGCTACAAACTGGTATCAAAATGCAAAGAAGTTACCTATTCCAAAGGAACCTGCCCCTTTGTAAGATATAGTTTTCTTTTTACTATACATCGGATATATAGTGAGCTGTCAACTATTAATTAGTTATAATTATTACATAGGTTGATGCGACCGGCGCGATTTTTTTTGTTTTCTTGCGAATTACATTTTTTTCTGTTATTTTATTTTTAAAAATTATTTTTTCTTTAAAAAAAGGTAAGTGAGATGTTTATTATCTACAACCCCTACAGGCCTATAATTGTTCCTCATAGATCAATTTCAATATTTTAGAAAGAATGAATTTTTAGTGGTTTTAAAAAAATAGGTACTTGCTAGCGTGAATATTTTTTCTGAAATATTGTTACACATTGTAAATGGAATTCATTGAAAGGTTTTCAAGTCAAAATGATCAATCGTTTCATAATGCCTGAAGTCGTGACACTGACTGACTATTAGAACAATCTATCAGGCATAAACTATGAAGCACAAAACTGCAATTGATGTGGAACAATCTTGTCGTCAATTACTACTCCAAAGGTTTCCAGATTATATTGCTCTCAAAGCTTTCATAATAGATGTTTTGTCTTTTTACACAATACTAGTGCAGTATTTGAACAAAATTTTACCAATAAATAATGAAATTCCGTGTGACCTACAAGTTGTTCATCCAAACAATGCTTTTTGGTCTATAAGTGCCAAGATTGGCAAAAAAATGTGTCACATATTCAAAGAGCCTGAACAAAATGTCCTGAAAGATTAATGGTCATTTACTCGATGAAACGACCAATGTCTCCCGATTATCTTCCAACTACTGATGATTTTGATATCTATTGGTCTCATGTTGCAGAGCTAGTTGATTCCATTGGCACTCAACGTTTTCCAGTTTTGTATGAATTTGCCACTTGTATTGGCATATTATCCCATGGAAACTCAGATCCTGAGTGAGGATTCAGTCTAAATAAGCAAATTGTCACTGACATAAGGTCCTCACTAGACTATCTCAAGCTCAGCTATAATCGTAATTTTAATTTTTTTTTCCCAAAGTTCTTATATTTAAGTTTACTTGGTCTAATATCCCTGATTGTTTCTTTTTCGCAATATGTGGAGATCCATTGTCCTTACCAATAACCAAAGCAATACTCTTTTCTTCCGAGAATCCTCACGCAAATACAGGGAGGCCCTGCTTGAAAAGGAGCGAAATAAGGCATGCTTAGGTACCACGGAGAAGCTCAATGACTGCAGCTAGAAGATAAAAGACCGAATTATCTGAATTGCAAAAAGAGAAGGTTTCACTTACCAATCAAATCGAATAAGTGAATTAAACATTGCATGAAATTCACAAAAGCATTCCAAAAATCAAATATGTCAAAAATATCTGTGTGTTCTTCCGTCATCGATAGTATGACACGTTTATCGAAGGAACTACAGCACAAATTGAAGACTCCATTAAGCAAATCAGATAACTATGTACTATATTACCATTACTAGAGTTATGACATTAGCTATGCACACATTTTGATATTTAATATTATCCTTGTAATGTATGTTTCTTGTAAGTATTATATTTTCAATTAACTGGCGAAAATTGGAGTGACCAGTATAACAATAAGGGGTGGAGGAGACGGTACAAAAAATATATTTTTTTATTCCTCAAATTGAGACATCCTCAAAAAATAATACCCCATTCACAGTCCTGCCCCTGCTTCTTGAGTAAAATGCAATATTTTTTGTATTTAATTTTTAATACAATGCTTTTTTATTATTGCATTTTATTTATAATCGATAATGTTGATTTGGTATTTAGCCCTTTCAGTGCTACACTACCGTATTTTAGACTGGTGCAGAATGTACCATTTCTATATGTCTATTATTTAGAAACTGTAACACCTTAACCTATTTACATATGACATGTATATGATGCTTACTCAATAATAAATATGTATTACAATTTTTAATCAAATTTATGCAATCTGTCGATAATCCATTAGTTTATTTATTTTTGCACTTTATTGTGGATGTAATGTATAATATACACGTCCACTTGTAGAGAAAATATTTCATGGTCTTTCACGGTTATTATTATTCTCATTAGTAAACATTGCTCACTTATGAAAGTATGACAGTTTTAAAAAACAAATTTCAATAAGCCACTGCATGCAATAAAAAAATACTGTCATGGCGTTTAGGGATTGACTTGTAGAAGAAATAAAAATGGGTTTTGTAATTATTTTGCGATATTACGAAGATTGGAGTTAGGCATTTACAAAGAAACAAAAAGCATCAATAACATGGTAAAGCCCTTAAGAATCCTTCTAATATTATGTGTTCGTTTGTTGAAAATAATACTACTATTGGTGAAATGGTCAACAAAAAGTCCGTGCCAGCAGAAATTTGGTGGGCTCTGCATACAGTTGAGACGTTTATCAGATCTGTTAGAGTGTTTTCTTGAGACAACTTTAAGTGTCAAATATTGCTGCTCAAATATTTTCTTGTGTGTAACAAAATATCCTATTATTAGCAGTATGCAATTCTTTTCCGTGCACTACATGTCTGAATGAGCGTTTGAAAGACACGTTTTTTATATAAGCTTTGACGAAGCTGATAGCCATTTGGCAATTGTTGTATGTTGGCAATACAGGTGGCAATAGATTTATTGAGTCTTGTTAAAATTGGAGAAGTTTGATGCTGCATCGATTGTACAAATGATTGTGGAAACGGTTAAAATTATATTTTAATTTAGATTAATCAATGTATTATATTGACGTTTAAATTAAATGATGTCAAAATATGTTTTAATATTTGGTTCTGATAATATAATACCACATATATTCCAAGTTAACAATATTTGTAATAAATGAATATTAACATTGTTATTTTAGTATTTATTTGATATTATAAGTCTTTCTATTGTACAATTTAATAAACTTTATTTAGTATCAAAAGATTTAATAAATATACTCCAATAATAATGAAAATACATAAGTTTTGACAAAACTGTAAACATAAATTTTTATTCTGCGTATTACTAAACATTTACATTTTTTCTTTCAAATGAACTCTGGTTTTATTTTCTTACTGAGCCGCATCAGTACTGGCATGTACCTTTTTTAAGCTGGTTATTTTCATATTTCAATATTTACCTCGTAAATAAAATGTTTGACTTCTAGGTTAGTTCTGCGAAATTATCAAAAATTCTGATTATTCTTATTCTAGCAAGAATTAAGTTTTAAGTATATAGATATGATATATGTATTTTTAATATTATTTGTGACCGCTGCCCTTAATCTTATCCCTATTTTGAACACTGTCATTCTATTTATTTTTAGTGATGAACTAACACAGAAAATCGCAGATAAGATAAAAGTAAGTAATAATTAATGAATTTATTACAATTTAAACTGCTCTAGAATATATTTACGAATTATTTTGTGGCCTTTTCCTATTTTCTCGATGTGAATGATAGATTTAGTTATTTTTATTTCAGTGTGAAATATTGAATTTATTGTTTATTTCGTAATTGTAGTCGTTTTTCTTTAAACAATTAATTCCACAAGTTATAATTAAATTACAAGTCTAGTTAAAACTGTCTTTAAACTAATTTCAGACATTACTACATATCGATTATAATTAATGTATAGATTTAGAAACAATATTATCGTATTGAATTTACATATTATAACTTACCATGTTTTATTTCATTATTAGTATTACCTCTAATTTGTTGAAATATATATTATTTTTAAGCCGCACAAATTGATAACTTCATAATTTTTTTAAAATATACTTTTTCCATTTATTCAGTAATTAATAAAATATTTTTACTACTATTCACCTTGCAAGTAGTATAATATTTATTTTATAATATTTTATCGTCAATTTTAATATATCAAGTGCTTTATTTCTAGAGTATTGTGCACACTTATCAGTACTTTTTTTCGGTTTTTATTATTTGATTTGTGGACGTCTGCACTTATTTTGTTTGAACAGGAGTTTGAAGGTGAATACGGATCGATGAGTGTCCGGTGTTTTCTGGCCGGTTGCATCTTGTTGATATTTGTGTCAGTCTACTTCATGATCTGTCGAGGTTCATCAAAAATCGAGACAGATAAAAAGTCCCAGTAATCGATTCCATTGAAAAAAGGCTTCAATTGATTAACTATTATTGTACGCCAACCTAGGGAAATATGTACAAAACTTCAAAATGAACTAATAAATTGTAACTTTTCTATGCTAAGGTTTTTGGTCTGTGTACATTATGGTTTTTAGTATCTATTGTGGGTAAAAGTTTTTTTTCTGAATGTCTTTCTTTCCATATATTTATTATCCCTTACTCTGTTATAGAATTTTCTGATATTTGCATTTTTAACTTTTCATTATTATTAAAATTTACTACGCTTTTTACCTCTTTGTCTTATTTTTATGCATAGATATATTTTACTTATTATTTATCTAATTTTTCACAAAATTAATCATCTGATCTTTACTGGACGCATAAAATTCATTTCATTAATGTATGTCGTTTTCATAAGAATGCTATTTTTAAATTGTATTGTTACTTTGTGCTTTTTACATTCGTAAAATATATACCACATATTTCTCCGCGTATAAGCTCTCCCTGAATTTGAGCCTTAAAATTATTATTTTTTGTATGACCCACGTATAAGCCCCACACTTATATTTGTTATATTATATTTAACACTTAAATACATTAGGTACTATCCAATGCCTCATCATTAATCAATATTATTACTTATCATCGAACTTATATATTTGATAAGGTTGGTATCTATTAATTTATTTTGAAACGTTTGTCAATTATTTTTCTTCAAAAATGATAAGAATCCCCTGGGCTGAAAATAACTTGTCTATGAATGAATACCCAAAGAATTGAATACCAACAATTCTCTGTGATTTTTTTCTGATACATATATGGCCCCCATCCCCCTGACTTTGAATGGCAAATATTAGGTTGACATAGGAGGAGGGTAAACATTTGGAAAAACCCAAGAAAAACTTTCGTTACCGAGTGCGGTAAAATATGAATAAAAACAGAGAGACAGGCTATAATTTAATAGTTGAATATGACATGGTGATTCATGGTAATAGGATTAAATTATGGTGTCATCTCACTTCGTCTTATTTAATTTATTTTTTTTATTTCGTCTTATTTCATCAACTGATCACATGTTTGAAACACTCAAATTGATGTTCTATTTTAATTCTTTTAGTTTAGCTGTAACTTTAAATCATTTAGTAATATTATACTTTCAAACCTAAAATAACACTCCAAGGACTACTTTAACAATACCAGGACGCCTAACTACAAGTAGTCATTGTAAAGCTATTTTAATATCTATACGGTTGAATTAGACACACTTCAATTTTTTTAATTTTGTAATGCAAGAAACCTATCGAACTGAGTTTAATATCATGCATTTTTATGCATCATTTTTAATGCCAATTGAGACTAAAATTGTTTTTCTAAAGGAATAAAATGTGTTCTTATTCAATTTCAATGAATTTATTATACCATTAAATTAAACGATCTGATCATTAAGGCTGACTATAAACCACTCCATGTTAATTTAGATATGTTCAAATAAATCGCTCTACAATTATATAATACATTTAAACATCTTGTAGAAATTATAGATATATAGTTATTTGAACATGGATACATGGATATAAATAGAAATGTAGATTTATTTCATAAATAAAATAAAATGAAGTAACAGTTCAAATGGAGAAGATTCCCAGTCTAGCTTGTACAAAAGTAGTTACATTAAGAAAAACATCTTTTTGTACTAGACCGCGGTGGTACTAGCTAATGAGAACACTGCTTCAAAGAATTGTTTGGAAGTTGAGTGAGTTTACTAGACCTCCATGATTCCACCACTGTATTCTTTGATCGGGAACCAGCGTTTCTGCGCCTCCAAGTGCTTGTTGTACTCGTATTGACGCATTGGATTCCCACGGCTAAGAAAAAATAAAAAATACAAAACATTTTGAATTTGAATCGTGAATATCTCGAGAACTATATAACAAGATGAAACAATTATTTGAGGCACAGTTAATAATGCGGTATGTATATAAGGAACATCACTACAAGAAATAGATTTCTCCCACATTTTATACTAAATATATTTGTGTGAGAATTTGAGAAAACTACTTTTAAGACTGCTTGAACTTAATCGACGCTAGTGTTCAAATTAGTGTTCAATATATTAAATTTTCAGTTTCGATATATTTTTATAAATATGTTTGAAATCGCTCATGGATTATACTTTTGATATGGGTTAATGCTGGTACTACCTGAATAAATAATTCATAATAGTACTGACCACTGTTGGAAATGTACATCAGAATAACCCCCTATAAAAATAAAATTGATCTTTTTACGGGACCACACTTGGTACTACCTGATTCAGATGTGAATTTTCTGTCCCATTAACAATTTGAGAGGATTTTTACAAGCATCTAGAGTTGTTTATGTAAAAATATAATAGGATATTTGGTTGAACCATTAAAGGATACAAAGGTCAAAGTTAATAGTTAATATATAACATATTTCAATATTTTAGTATTTATATATTATCGCTGTTAAGCTATATAATTATTATTTGCATTTAATTAGAAATTGTATCTAATGTTACATGTTTTCTGTCATACAGTTAAGGACAATTTTTTCTACCAACAGTCACAATAAAGCTATAAATATATAAAACTAGCAATAAAACTCATCTTTAACAATAGAAAAAATGTTTATGATATAAATTTATAGACTCAATATCCAAAGTTTTGATTATTATTGATTATTCATGTTAAAAATTATTACTTTCGCCATACATATTAACTTCGATTATCATAATTTTAATATCATATAAATTGCATGTATATGTATGTTAAATATTGAGTGGTCTTCAAAGCCGATCAGTACAATTAAAGTTGAAAAAGTCATTCGTGCTATTAGCACGCACGATCGTTATACCTATTTGACAATTCTGTAAATGTAAACTTGAAGATCAACAAATTTGACAAACATACATATTTATTAACAATACAACAGCTTCAATTTGGAAAGTAGTGAAGACTTTTAATCAAAAATGTAAACAAACCCAAAGAAAACAATTTATAGTTTTATTTACAGAAATCGAAGTATGCGCAATCTATATCTGTACGAGTGCGTACTATTTTAGGACCGATTGGTTATTTCTAAATGTTTTATTCGACCGATGTCTGTTTCATTATTCAAACCCAACTACATCTTCATTATGATCATAGGTTTTAGTTTTGTCTAAAAAAATTTTTGTGAGAGGTTTAAATTTTTGAATATTGCCGGGTAAAATGAATTATTGTTGTATATATTACCCTGGTTGATCAGGCCTATCACAGGCCAAACATAAATGTCTCTCGTTGGTAGAAACCCTGTTAATAACGAAATTAGTTGCCACTCATGGCATGAGATGTCGAGTGGAAAAATGGGGCTATTTCGCACCGACCTTAATCAGCTCTCTCTTGATCTTACTTCATTCAAGATGGACCGCTGCACACCGCATTGGTGGATACGTATAGGGGAAATCCCCCCGATGCACAATGTGGTGGAAAGTTATGAAAGCTTCCTTGCATATCTCGAATTGCTAAGCAAGCAAGATTCCGCGTAACATCAATTTAATATTGTCCTTAATTTACACTACAACAATTGGGTGGTTATTGACACCGAGCTGTCCCACCAGAAGGCCAAAGATAAATAGAATTCGTGTTAAGGCAATATTCACAGAATAAAATCTACTAATTTACAGCGGCAACAAGAGAGAAAACAGAACATTTTCTTCTTATGATATTGACACACTTATCAAACAATAATAAGCTAATATGTTGGTTAATCGGAGGCCCAACTAAATAGGAATATTTTTATAGCTATTTCTTTAGTATACATATAAACTGCCTTGTCTTACAATAAAATCATTTTTGTTATTGACAACAGAAAACAAAATAAAAAATCGAATTCCATCACGACATTCTTGACTGTTTTGTTATTCGATTGAGTGTACATTTTGTCTATATATAGAATATTTAGTTGACTAAAAATAAATCGAATTTTATAAACATATGCAAATATATAACTAAAATTTATAAATAGTTGAGGATATTCAGATGTACAGCAGGTATATTTAAATGTGTCATCTATTTTTATACAACATATTTAACAAAAATCTCAAATATGTAAAATCATATTTTTTATTGTAATTCATTTTCTTTTTAAATTGTAATTTAGCTAGTGATTGTTTTTCTATTGTCTTAATAATTTTTTAATTGAATTTTGTAACTATTTTAGTCGTAAATTACTTGTAGTCTATGAATTCAAATCTATAATAAATTATAAAATAAAATGTTATCCATGTAAAAATATCTTGCTCCTAATTTTTGTTTTTCAAAATTATTATTGATTAAATTTTACGCGCTTAGTTAAATTCTTTTCATCCTAATAATTCTATCCATATACCGCAGGGGTAGGCTCATTAAGCCCTCCCCCGCACTCTATAATGTTTAAACTTCCTAATCGAGTTTTAAAACTTTGCATATAATATAACCTTCTTGTGGACATTTTTGTGTTTTTCAATCGTATACAATCTTGTATTAATTATTGTCGACAAGCATGTATGTTACGATGTTTCTGAATTTGTGTATGCTTAGCTAATTATCTCTTGTGCGACCTACTCATCTCTTTCAAATCTTTCGTTCGTTGTCCTTATACTGGGAACATGAATTGGGGGTAGAGCTACGAAGGCTTGAGCAATAAACATATTGATCAACAATTATTTTGGTTTTATATTTTATTTTCACATTAAACTACTCTGGACAAGTCATAAATTTAATGTTAATGCAGACAAGGATGCAGCGAGTAATATTAAATTGAATTAGTTTAAATGTATTCTTAAAAATATACTCTCACATTGACAATATTAGGCCTTTAATGGCATTCTCTGATGTCATAGAATTATATCTCTTGTTGATTAATATCTATAAGTCGTTCAAGGACTGCTATAAAATTTAATGCGCAGTTAATAGTTCCAAATGATGGTCATTTTTATTTGTATTAATATTTAATCAATTAAAATGAACTCACGCAAAGGGTCCAACGACTTGATGCCGTATTTCGGATGGCGCTGAACATGTTGATTCAATCAAAGTCCCAAGGACGACTGACGAAAATAAAAAAAAACAGAAAGATAAATAGAGCAAATAATCAAAACTACAGCTTCTCGTGTTAAAGTAATTATTTAGGAAGATTTTAAGTACCTATGTGTGTACATGCATTTTTTCATAGAGAAGCTTCTTGCTATCCTGAATCTCTAAACAATTGAATATAAAAAATCTTTCTGTAAGTAAGTAAGTGTATGCAATTAAACATAGCATAATTTAAATACGAACTAATCTAAACTTTAACGTCTAGTTTGGAAAAGCTTGCGTACTTCAGTATATCTCACTTATGAGAGTATTTTGAGGTAAAAGATATATTTGTAGAAGGAAAATAATTATATGGACAGATTTATATTTAAAGGTTTGGCAGAGCTTATTATAAGGTCGCAATAATATAATCTTAAAGTTAATAAATGTTCGATATAAAAGAGCTTTTTAGATATATTTTAATTGAATAATCTCAAGCAAAAATTGACGCAAACTTCAGAGTATGAATTAAAAAGTACCTATCCAATTGCATTAGAGTGGTATAGTCAGGGTTTTCTTCAATCTACTCAGATGTCTTTCTGTTTGTAGTTTCTGTCTGTTAGTAACTACAACCTTCTGTAGTGATTTCTATTGTTTCCTGTTTAAAATTTATTGCAATGTATTTAGCGTTGTGCTTTCTGTTTTTTCTGACTTATTATGTAACAATACTATATATACGGGGACGGGGTAGCCCTGTGTTGGACTCGCGAGTCTGTGTGAGTGGGTTCGAGCCCCGTTTCGGACTCAACTTACTTTTCCCCGTCCCTGGCTGGCAGCTGTGCCAGTCGATTGAATAGCGACCCGAAAGGGTTCGTTTGGCTTGCACCATCTGTTACTTTGTGCGTCTCACACTTAGATAATAAAACGCTTATTAAAAAAAACTGCTGCATGGTAATAGCCGCCATGCGTTTCTTTGAAGTCTTTCCTTGGCCTCTAAAATCTCTAGATCTTAACTCTATAGAGAATCTTTAGGATTATGTCCTTCATGCAACAGGTTTAAATGATCATTCCCTTTGCAACTGCCTAGAGTTTGTAAGTTAGCATCTCCCCGGAGCTCGTTTCCTGGTTTAATCGATACACAGGAGATGCTGTCTGATCACGACGTATATATGGAGGAACAACATTAGTTATGAACTCATCACCCCGTCACATAAGGAGAGCGTGACAACGTTCCTTTACGAGGTCACCACAGTGTCATTGACTTACTGTAAGAGGTAGCGTTTCTCTCTGCCGGTGCTGTATATCCTCCAAGAGGGAGCTAGATTTGAAAAATATCGAGCGCTAATGATGAGTATAAATGATAAACCTAAATCATATGCTTTTATAAGTATACAATTCCCAATTATCGTGCAATAACTATAAAATATTAATATTTTAGTTTAATTTAAGTGGCTATATATTTACGATGAGGTTCAATTATTCAGAACCAAAAATTCTCTATAAAATCCCAATTTCACCTGTAAACCTGTACAACTCAATTTATTGAGAGATCGAATTATATATAATGATATATATTAACTTAATATTATTGATGTATGATTACTATATATAAAATATTTATAATAATTGTTAGGATAAAATTATTGGTCTATTATATAGGCACGGTTATTTTCTTCTTCTATATCTATGAACATATGTCTTAAATACCTAGCTGACCATACTATTGATTAAATAAGATTTGTTCATATTTTTGTAGACAGGATAATCTGCGTGAGTCGTTTAATGACTTACATAAATCAATCTTATGAATTATCTAGGGGCTATACTGAGGCGGTGATTCAATGTTTTTACATAAATATTCATTTAACATAATTTTGTCTATATTTATTCTGCGATAAAATTGTAAACTATACATTAAGCATCAGAAACTATTAAGTGAGCAATAAATATAGGTTATGTTTGTCTATAGCATTTTAACAGTTTCAGACTCTACGTATATTTGCGATAAATTTGTAGCCAATACTTTTGCATCAATGTCATTGTATATAATCATATTTTTATGATACATTGCTCACTAACCTATTTATACAATTTACACAATTTAATTGATAAATTGTTTCATTATTTTTTTAAGACAGCTTTAAGAGTTAATAGAAACTTGCTTAACTCTAACGCTAAAATCATGTTTATCTCATTTTTGAGCGGTGTATATCTTCCGAGTATTCGAAACTTTTTTTTAATTTCTTTCAAAGCACTTTATTATTATATTCTTACAAACAATTCTAAAGTAACGTTCAAAGAAATGCAAGAATTGAAACACAAATCTCAAATCTCAAATTTCAAATAACATTTAAATTTCTTTAACCAGTTGCGCCCGGGTGTAAAAATGTATAAAGGAATGTACAAAGTTTTTAAAAAATCAAAGAAATGTAAAAATGTCCAATGAACGATAGTTTCAAAACTATGGGTATTGCTATATAAAGAGTCAGGGTCATTCATAAGATGCTACTCTATGAGATATACACGCTCACCAAAAATATCTAAATATAACGTATCATTTAAAATGTACATATTAAATCAATAAATTAATTTCATTTCATTCAAAATAATTCCAATAAAAACAAAAAAAATCAAAGTTTTAAAGTTTTCTGTAGAAAGAAACCCCCGGAAGTATAAACCCAATAAATTATTTTAATAAAGAATCTTCTGTGCGTAAAATAAGTGTAATTTTCCAACACAAATTTGTTTTAAAACATAAATAATGAGAGTGAAATTTTCCGTTTAATAAACACGTTTACATAATTTGTACTATCGTAAAGTAAGTATGCTTCAAAATTGAAAAAATAAATCTCTTGGTGCTTTGTCTGTTCAATTAATGTAAGTTGTCACAGAATCATAATTTCATTATATTAAAATTATTTTATAATAATTATATTTTTGTATGTTTAATTTGTGTTTCCAGGCGAATTAAAAGAGGCGATTAGGTCTTTCAAACACACAATCGAGGAGTTCATTGTAAGCCATATACATGTACCTACAGCCAGAACAATGCCAACAGCGAGTGGTGATACAGTGGTAACGGCATCCCCACTTTAGGTAGGTATGTACCTTATATATTCGTGTCAAACAAACTTTATGGTGTTGACTAAATATGCATATTTTTAACTTTTTTTCAATGTTCAATCACGAGAACTTTAATAAATGTATAAGAATGAAAATGATAATAGGGGGTAAATTACATTCACGCTTTCCGGGACATATATCTGCAAAGCTTGAATGCAATTTACCCCCTATTATAATTATTACTGGCCTTTTAATTATTTGAATCATGACCTATATAGTGGCCTATAATTCTTAAGTCACCTATATATAAGTAATTTACAAACATTTAATGAAAATGATGTTTCCGACTAAACGTCATTTTAGAATTAGTCACGGAAGGTTATGTATTTCACTTTTATATTTAAATGAGCATAACATGATCAGTATTTATTCAAAATTAATTAGTTTTAACACTCATTCTTCATGTGCATTTCATTTTCATTTTCATTTTCATTTTATGAAACTATATATCAAGATATATAATAGAAGTATAACTATCAATTTAATGAAGTACCTTAAATATATAAATTGTATTAATTACAGTTTACTCAAATAAAAGTATTTCAATAATGCATATGCAGTAATACGAATAATATACACGTTTCAGTTTTAATAAATACGATAAACAGTTGTTATCAAGAAAACTCATGATTTATGAAGTAATAAATCTTGTTCGGCAATACCCAGAGGTATGTAATGTCTGGTGTGAGCAAACCATTCGGCGCATTTATTGTGAGTGATCACTCCAATGGATTAATGAGCGAATGGGATAAAAATTTATTTTCGATGCTAAGTCAAGTTTATATTTGAAGGAGGTGCAGCGAAGACCTCTTGAATTATTGATAAATGTCGCTTGATTTAGTCTTTCAAAGTGGACAAGCCTTTCTTGATTGCACAAAGCGTTCCATCTACTGCGCAACGGTGCTGTCACTAAAAGCTGACTTGTCAGGGAATTTCTGTCTCATTTTCACATTTCTATATTTGAGGTTTATTAAAAAAATTTCTTGAATTAAATGAGCTACCACGTCTTTCATTTCATCACTCATCTTGGTGTTGTGACGACCGCCTCTTTAGAGCTACATACGACAGGTTTGCCGAAATCGTTTAACGATAGCATAAGTAGTTATTTTTTTATGTTGAGCTGTGAAGCTAATACAATATAATCTTTGTTTCATTCAAAGACATTTATAATGCGTCGCCTGTCTTCATTGGATAAGGATTAGAACGCGGTATATCCACAGACGTTCAAATAAAAAATGAAATATTTATACAGCTATTTATATCAGTTTAAAATATAGTGCCACAAATATATAAACCAAATTGACTGGCAGAATAAGACAAATCGTGTTCCAAATATCTTCTTCTTTTCAATTCCATGCTCAAAAATTTACTTAATTGTAATCATGAATTTACAAACTCAATTCCCATAATTGACAGAAATTTAAGTGTGACTATTAAATTGATTATTCGCAATAGAGAATTTTTTCACTTTAAAAAGAAACTTATTTATTGTACTTAGGAGTAGAATTATGGCAGTAAATTATTTCGTAGCTAAAGCTTTCTGAATTATATAACAATATTATGTTATTAGATATTACTTTTTCACTCATACCTTCCTTATAATATGCAGTCTTTGCCTATACTCGTATAAATATCAGATATAAATCACACAATATCGATTATTTATTAAAACCTCAATTGCTTTGTAACTCAACGAATTTTGAATTGCTTAATGTATTTATGTACTATAGCCCGTTTTATAGCCCATTATGTTGCATTTGAAAATTTCAAAAAATTTATCACAAAAGTGAGAGTTAGATAGTATTAAATTATTTTATAATTCTAGACCATAGAAATATTTATATTTATATTTATATCTCTATGTTCTAGACAGTCTTATAATATATTATAGCAATATGAGCAATTGCATAAACATATAATGATGTTTATTCTTTAATACTTATTCTATAAAGCAATATGAAATTTTAGTCATGAATAAATTTGCTATGTATCGTAAACTACAGGATAATATCTTATATCAATTCTCAACAAACAATACCTACAAAAATTTATCCATACAGTCAACAAAATTATCACCAATAACAAACATTCTCTTCATGGCCTGCTTAACTCAACCAACACAAATTACCCTATCAGAAATAAAAATATAACTATCTATAGTAGAACAACACTATACCAATCAACATTTGTATCTTCTGCATCTCTGTGGCTTACCAAACAATTCCTGCCAAAATTAATTTTCATAAACTTTAGATACGGCAAATAACTGAACAGTAGAATAGGTTAATTGCCATCAAGTTTTACCTTTACAGGTATATAACTTTTGTATATTTATAGTTTACCTATATTACTATTATCATACTTTTAAAATTTATGTTGTTATTATAATCATGTTACTTTTCTATTTATGTATTTATTGTACCTATACTTTCATACAGGAAATAAACCCTGTTATTATTATTATTAGAATTAATATTAATGTATGGGTCCCAATCGCCTTATGGGCCCAGTTTAATAATTTTATATAACTTATGGGG